>JACEFZ010016092.1:377500-409274 GCA_014155875.1 Cepaea nemoralis
ACTAATTCAGAACCAATAATCTCTAACCTATACTTAGTTATTTCTGTTTTTATCTGTCTGGACGGGGTGTTTGATACTGATGGGTGACTGGTAAATAGATGAATGTATGGATTGTATGAGTTGTTGTTAGTAGGTGGTTTGGATTAGTGGGTGTGGTTAGTTCATTGGTGGTGAATCTTCTTTAAGCCTTGGTGTTAACTCTCTAAAGTTGGATATAGGATGTCAGATCGCCCTGTTCCATGTTACAGTACTTGGATATATCTGCGCGTTGACACTGAAGTTGGATATACTGATGTCAGATCGCCTGTTCCATGTAAAGTGCTTGGATATATCTGCGTGTTAACTCTGAAGTTGGATATACTGGATGTCAAATCGCTGTTCCATGTAACAGTGCTTGGATATATCTGCGTGTTAACTCTGAAGTTGGGATATATGGATGTCAAATCGCCTATTCCATGTAAAAGACTCGGATAATATCTGGGTGAAAAGATGTAGAGACGTTCCCCTGTTTCTGTACCCAAATACAATCATCACGGGGACTGTGTTGAAATACTCTCGTTCCTTCTAAAAAAAATGTTTTGCATATCCTTTACAGGACATCGCTGTCAACATTAGCATCTTTCAGCTCATTGTTGATTTCTTGGCAAGATTACGCTCAGTAGTTTGCCCTTGCTTTGCTGAGCAGCCGGCTGACATACCTCGTAAGTTACCGACGCGATTCGAACCACTGCTGATCTCACCGTCGTCACGTACTTGCGAGAGTATACGCGGTTTACGGAGAAAAAGTTGCTAACAATAGGCCAGGAAGGCCGGACATTCCCTTCTACAAGCTCATAAAACAATGGGGTGTGCTGCAAAATCGGTACTGGAAACTTCGCGTGTGCTGAGGGGCTAGTTTAGCGTGTAGAATGTCATTATTTCCACCAAGAGGGTTGCTTCAGCTTTTTTACATGCCGTGATAATTTCTGCGCTTCAAGGATTCAAACATACGAGGGCTATTCCAAAATCATTCCGATTGGCTGGTAAAAATAAACCCCTGTGCCATAGCGACACCGTTAATTTCTTGCAACATTCTGTAGTCCTTTAGCTCACTACACATCAACCTACAGTCGCATTTATTCAGTGGTTCACAAATTGCAAACGAATATTAACAACAAAAAACCAATCGTTCACAATTCACATATGTGTAGGTATGTGAGGTGCTATTAAATTCACATCTGTATAGGCTTGAGTGCTCGGAAATACAGGTGACGCAGTCTTTACCTCCCGTCACAGATGACGAGAGCTGCCTAGCCGCACTCCTGCCATTGTCGGCACAACGTTCAAGCCGTTACACCAACGCGCCGGCTATATATAAACATATACACATTGCCACAAGTTTCCTTAACAGCTCAAATCTCGCCATGGTGGTGTTTGCTGTCATTGTGTAGACTTCTCTCCTCTGCAGCAGTAATATCCCAGTATTGGTCCTTGCTGTGTTTTGTTTTGTCGTCTCTTCCCTTGAAACCGTAATATGCAATAATGGGTGTTGTTCAGTTTTTATGCATCACGCTCTCTGCTTCTTTGTGTGGGTCTTCTATACTGGATATTTTTCAGGGGATGTGGACTCTACAGGACTTCGCGGAGGTCATGTTTTCGAACTCCCTTGTGGTGGCTAATTTGTCCCTTGATCTCGACTCCCAGGTTGAATAAGTCTAAAATGGGTACCAATAATTTATCTTGGAAGTAGTAAGGCTGCTAGTGTGATATTGACCACATCAACAATTGAAAGGTCTAATAATACGGGGATGGTCCCGTAAACCAATACACCTCATGGGGTGAAAATAGATGTTTTTCTTCCCTGTACAACCATACAACACCGTGGTACCAAATTGTTGCTGACGTATTCTTGGATACATTTTAAAGGTTTTTATAATACAATAATTTTGTATTCATAATTATGTATAACAATTTTTTTCTTCCAGCTCGTGAGAAAAACTGCAGCAGTTTACAAGCTGTCCACAGAAACAACTTCTTCTACTGCCCAGAAGGGAGATGTATCCCACAAAAGTTGTTGTGTGACCACTATACTGACTGTCTCAACGGAGAAGGATGAGATGGATTGTGGTAAGATTTACATTTCAAGCATTGCTCTCATGTCAGTTTTCTTAACTGATTCAGTGCTGAAGGATACTATATCTTCATATGTGACCTCCAATTGGACCGAAGGACGATACATCGCCATGTATTCACAGTATCGAGTTATTTGTTTTGTTTCGTGTATCTTAGGCAATTTCAATGCGCAGTGAACGGAAATGTACATTATTAAGGGTGTATTTTTTTATGTGTCTTTTGTAGAAAGAAGTGTAGTTTTGCTTTCTTTCTTTCTCGTATCTTCGTCCAGGTGTTATCGCTTAGCCACTTCTTCTTCTGTCTTGTACGTAGCCAACTGTGTTTGTTGCCGCATTTAGCAAGGTCTCTTTCAGGAAATTCCAGTTTTGTTCAATGTTATTTTACTATTCGCATTGCTCGATATACCGGTCTCTGTGGCTAAGGGCTTGCGAACGCGGTTTGTGAGCCCGTATACCCGGGTTCGAAACACAGCGGTGCTGGTTTTTTCGAAAAAGGTATAGGGGCCGGTCGTTCAGAAAGCAATGGCAAACTACTGAACGTAACACTTGCCTAGTACATAACAGCAGCTGAAAATGCTGGTGTTGACTGCAACGTCCCGTAAGGGATACGCAACAAATTAAAAAATTGCTCGATATACTTTTTTTGTTTGCTTAGATGATTTGTACCTCTGAGTTTAATGCGAGTTGGTGTTCTTTAGTCAGTAGGGAATGTGAGTTTATTTTCTTGGTTCTGGTGTTTTATACAGAGTCTTAAGCTTTATTTTTAGCTTGGCTATGCAGAGATTGTGATCGCTACCAGCATCTGATCCTCTGTAAGCTCTGACGTATTGTACTGATGAACGGAATTTGGCACAACAGGTAGCAGCGAACCGCCGGACATGCAGAGCCATGACTTATGCCCTATGCGCCGTCTTAGGCTAAAGAGAAAGACTAACTAGCTAACAATTTTGTGATGACTGTGCAGTGTTTTCAAAATATTACCGGTCCAAGTTTTGTGTTCACCCTCTGTAAAGTTCATGCGACATAATAGGTAAATGCAAAACTAAGACCGGCAATATTTTCAATCACTGTACAGTCATTAAAAATTACACCATATAATACTTGTTCATTTCATTATGTACCACGTTTGGGCCAAACCTAATTTTTGCTTGGCACTAAATCAGTTAATAGTCAGGATAGAGAGAATGAGACAGAGTTCTGTAATATTTTAATATTCAAACATTACTCCAATGTGCTTGCTTGCTTGCTTGTGTTCGTTGGCTTGAACTCCAGCGTGAAGTCCTTTATGTCGGATGAAGACATCCTGTTGTCCAACATCAGTGTGATGTCATACAGGACCTGAGGTTTGCGTGAGTATCCGTTGTCCCATGTCTGGCTTATTGGTGTGCAGACTGGTGGTTCCTCGCCGTACAGGCAGACACTCTCCGACTTCGGAGGAATCAGGCGATCCTACTGACTTTAGCCAGGACCCCGAAGGGACCTGTTGCCCAGGACGCTCGACGAGGACGCGTCAATAGGTCTTGGCCAGTATAGAACCCGGCCCTGGTGCCTTGGAAACACCTCTGCGTCCCAATGTCATAATAGTCTTGATTGAGAGAGGGTGAGATTGGTCTTTTTTTGCCTTCGCTCGATTTTAACTCAAACGTAGTCCATACACACTGTTTATAGTAGTGAGGGAATGAATTTTGCTCGTGGATTAGCTTTCCCTATTAAAGTGTCCCATCGCCATCAGGCGAACCACTTCGACTTCAGAGGTACTTTAATTACGTCCCCAAGTCAAGGACGAGAAGTCAAACATTTTAGTCCAGCTATCCAGTGTGCTTGGTTGAACCGCTTACCTCGGCATCAGCACACGGATGTTTAAGATTGATTGATTGATTGATTGATTTAGGAACCGACATCACAGCATTCGGGGCATTCCCATAAGCGCTCCGTCCCCATCCTCAGAAGCCAGCGAAGAGTTCCAACCCCAATAGTACCAGTAGCAATCTGATTATATGTGCGTCTCGCCTTTTCCTTAAGCGTCGAGCATTCGGCCAGATCCCCTCGTCACTCCTCGCTGTCGCATTCTTGCCAGACCATGGTGATCCATTTGCTCCTCCGAGGTGTACACGTGCTCCCACAAGGCCGCAACCACGTCTGCCTTATCATGCATCAATACTCCACCAAGTATTTGCAGAGCCAGCCAATCTGTCGCCGTTCATTCCCCAGCACACCAGCATGCCCGGAGAAAAGATCCAGACGATGCTTGCCACCCGTGACTTCCGAAGCGAAGCAAGCCACTCTGCACGAAGCTTGCCTGTCCTCACCCTACTCAGCATGCTTTCTGAGTCAGTTACAATCACGATGTTTAAGAACACGCGTTCTTACCCATTCGGCTCTGCAGACCTACTTTCTGGATATTAATAATTTAAGTGTTAATTACTTTTAATGCACAATGTTTAAATGTGCCCCTTATATTTTAAAGTAGTTTGAAAGTTGTTTGGTGTACACGAGAACATCAAATGAAAAGGGTTGAAGCCTGAACAAGAACGATATGTAGGTTGCCCAAAATAAATTTGTGTCGTCAGACGCCCACACTCCGTGATATTCTGAGGAGGGATTGGAGCAATTGTGTGCAGTGAGGATCATCTGTCGACTAACTAATTAACTAACTGGGTGTATGTTTGGCTTTGAATGCTGCACATATATGTATTTACATGCAAATTACAGCTCTTCAGGGTGTTGTAGTAGATTTTTTTTTAATGTTATTTTTGATCGCTTTGAAACTCAAGTCCATACATTTGCTACTATTTCAAGTGCACTAAATTAATTTTTGCGTATTGATAAGCTGTTCCCTTTGCAGTGTGCTCGCCTGCTGACCTCTTCATAAGTACTTATAATTTACGTCCCCAAATCGAGAAACGAGAAGTTAAGAGTTTAGTCCTACTGACTGGTGAAGGTCAGTATAGAATGCTTCAGGAATTGGCTTGTCATCTTTACGAGAGATGTTTTATATTTTCTTATTTCTTAACACACATAACTTTTTATATCTTCTAAGCCATGCCTATGAGTATTGTAAGTTACACAGAAAAATTGTATGTCGAAGTACAATATCAAAATGTATGGAACAATCTGAAACAAGTCTATGCATTTAATTTTTTGGGTACTTTAACAACAGCGGATGGAATATGTGTTAAGGAGTTAAATGTAGAACAGCCCACTACAAATAAACATTTCACAAGGTGAATTTGATTCTCTGCTATTTATCTTTGTCAATTAAAGCGAGAAAATGGAACGCGAAAACATGGACATTTAGCAGGGCAAGTGAGGAGTTATGTGAAGGCGGCAGAAATGTGGTTTTGTAGAAGAATTATGAGACCATGAGACGAATAAAACGAGTAATGAAGATATCTTGAAAGAAGTTAACTCACAGAAGAGAACTGGTTATTCGCAACAGAAGAAGACAAAACCACACTATTTATGTATGTCATGAGAAGTTGAAAGCTGGAGTACTTCGTCATAACGGGAAAGTTGGAGGGGATGGGAACAGGGGGAGACCAAGAGAGAAGATGCTGGACAGTTTGACATCACGGCATGGAGGTATATCAATATCAGAAAATAAGTGGCAGCAAAAATAAAGAAGGCTGTGGGCAGACATGATCACCAACGTCACACATCATGGACTATAACAAGAAGATACCTTGTTATAACCGGAGATTTCAATGAAGTCGACCAAGATGCCGGGAAAACAAACGGTTAGCAGCGGAGGAAGTGTAACGGCTAAGCAACGGGTCATACCTAGACGTTTTCTGTTTGTGTATTAATGTGCCTTGTGCGGAGCCTTAGGTAGGTCGTCATGCGGAAAGAGATCGAGCCATGTGGGATAAACTCCGATGCAATGAAGTTAATCTTCTCGCCTTTCAACCCCTTTAAACACATTAATTGTATTATTATTATTGGTTTTTGCGCTCACTTGTTTTGAACTCAAGCGTAGTCCATGCACACTGCTACAAGTAGCACTTCACTTAATGTTGCGTGTGAAGTAGCTTTCCCTATTAATCAGTGTCTCTTGCCATCAGGCGAACCCACTCCAACTTCAGAGGTATCTGTAATTTACGTGCCCAAGTCAAGACGAGAAGAAGTTGACATTTTAGTCCAGCTGGCCGGTATAGAGATTGAACCCCCTACCTCTGCATCGGCACACATAATGTTTAAGAACTTGCGTTGTGATCCAGTCGGTCATATTTACCTCTTGTATTATTTTATTTTAAACGTAGAAATCCCGAGCTGTTCGCCGGAGGAGTTTACATGCAACAATGGCCAATGTGTACAGCTGTCCGGGCAGGTGTAATATCACCAGAGATTGCAATGATTGGTCTGACGAAATCCATTGTGGTAACGTTATTCTAGATACTATTTTTACTGTGTGGCCAGAATATTATATTGTGTTAAAATTGTACGTATATTATTTTGGCTAAGTTTTTGTTTGAAATATATAGACATTAGTTAGATTATAACACTACTGTCAAACAATCAATCAGTTTGGTGCCGTCTCCACAATGAAGGTTGACTGCAATGGATTTCCAACAGTGGTTGTCCTCTCCTTGACTATGCATTCTGTTAGTCTATTTTCGTCCATCTCTTCATGTTATCGTCCCACTTGACTTGTATCTGTTGTCTACTCGTTGCTCGCTTGCCTTCAACTTTACCCTTCAGTATGGTTTATTAGTCTTATGACTTTTAACGTGGCCGAAATATTTCACTTGCCTCTTTTGTAATTATTTTAATCAACTTATTTTTCATTCCCAGTTTTTTAAAAACCTCTGTATTTTATTGTTGTTGTTTCTCTGTACATACACATCTCAGTGCCTCTTATTCGACTTTCTATTTGCTTTTCATTGTCCAGACTTACCTGCTATGTAGGAAGTAGTCTTGGATATACAACACTATTATGTTAAAAGTGTATCTATTTTAACTAAGCTTTTGTTTGAAATAGAGAATATTATTTTGATTATTACAATATTATACTCGTACAAAGGTTGTAATTATTTACTTATGTATTTATGGTTCATCAATGTTCTTTTTTACCGGTAGAGACTAGATATTTGCACTTCTATATTAAGAATCCACACAAAAAAGAAAAACGTTTCAGAAATTAATGCTGTCGACAACATGTTTATTATCATGCCTTGTGAAAACGCTGGCAAGAAAAGAAATTGTGATAATACATATATTTCTAGAATCTTCGTCCTTGTCATTCTGTCTATAATAATCTTTCCTACATTTGTCATTCGTTAGTTCAATCCTTAATGATCCAATCATGCGTCGAAATGTGTCTGGTCATTTATGACGGCTAGCGAAAACTATTGTATTATTTTGTCAGTCCGCCATGATCTAGGTTTTTATTCTTTTCTCCACTATCTGTCTAGGTTATACTTTTTAATCCCTCTGCTTGCAATATGAATTTGATGTAAACATATTACTCTTCTTCTTGGTGGTTGTGCGTGTCGTCTTCCACATCGGTTCCATCGTCGTCTTCCCTCAAAACCTTCCTCGTCCTCCTTATCGTCAATCTCTTCGTCTTCCTAATCTTCTTCCTTGTCGTCTATCTCGCCGTCTTCTCATCGTCTTCCTCATTGTCTTCCTTGTCGTCTTCCACAGCTTCTTTCTCGCCGTTTATCTCGTCGTATCTCGTCGTCTTCCTCATTTCTTCCTGTTTGTCTTCCACAGCTTCTTTCTCCGCCGTTTATCTCGTCGTATATCTCGTCGTCTATCTCGTCGACTTCCTCATGTGTCTTCCTTGTCGTCTTCCACAGCTTCTTTCTCGCCGTTTTATCTCGTCGTATATCTCGTCCTCTATATCGTCGTCTTCCCTCATTATCTTCCTCGTCGTCTTCCTCGTCATCTTCCTCGTCGTCATCATCATCGTCTTCCTCGCTCTTTTCCACGCCTTCTTCCTCGCCATCTATCTCGTCGTCTAGCTCGTTGCCTTCCTCATCGATCCTCGTCGTGTTCTTAGTCGTCTTTATTATCGTCTTCTCGTCGTCCTCCTCGCGTCTTCCTGTCGTCTTCCATGCCTTCTTTCATGCCTTCTTCCTCGTTATCTTCATCTTCGTCTTCATTATCGTCTATCTCTTCGTCTTCCTAATCTTTTTCCTTGTCGCTTCTATTCGTCGTCTACCTCGTCTTCATCCACGGCTTTTTCCTCGTCATTTTCCCGGGCATCTTCCTCGTGCTCTTCACCATAGCTTTCTTGCCTTCTTCCACGCCATCTTCCTCAAGATTCTTCCCCGACCTCTTTGTTGTCATTTTTCGTCTTCCATCTCTTTCCTCATTGTCGTTTTTACTTATCCTCTTCTCATTCGTTTTCCTCCTCCTCCGGCCTCCTCCTCCTCCTCCGAATCCTCTGCTTCTTCTTCTTCTTCTTCTTCTTCTTCTTCTTCTTCTTCTTCTTCTTCTTCTCTTCTTTTTCTTCTTCTTATTCTTACTTCTTCTTCTTCTTCTTCTTTTTCTTCTCTTCTTCTTCTTCTTCTTCTTCTTCTTCTTCTGCTTCTTCTCCTGCTTCTTCTTTCTTCTTCTTCTTCTCTCTCTTCTTCTTTCTCTTCTTCTTCTTCTTCTTCTTTTCTTCTTCTTCTTCTCTTCTTCTTCTTATTGCGTGTCAAGAGAGACATTAGGCGATCTTGCATTTCCAATTAATCCTTCTACTGACATGATTATTAAGAAGGTGTTGTTTTAAAATTGGCTTTTTTTTTTTTTTTTGTTCATCGGATAAGATTATCACGTTCACCTTTCTTTATTTTCCTCTGCCTAACCTCCCTTCTCCCACCCCACCACACCCCCACACACACACACACACAGGGTTAATTTCTTTAGCCAGCCTTCTTGTGATATACTTATAAAATTTATAAATGATGCTTGCTTCCTTGCATGCGTTCACTCTTTGTGAACTCCAGCGTGAAGTTCATGTATGTCGGATGAAGACATCTCATGTTGTCCAACATCAGTGTGATGTCATTACGGACTGAGGTTTGCTTGAGTATCCGTTGTCCATGTCTGGATTTATTGGTGTGCAGACTGGGTTACTCGCCGGGCAGGCTGATACTCTCCGACTTCGGAAGAATCAGCGATCCTACAACGTAGCTAGGACCCCGAAGGGACCTGTTGCCTAAGTCGCTAGACTAGGACGTTGTTAGTAGGTCTTGGCCAGTATAACAACCGGCCCTTGTGCTTGGAAACACCTCTGCGTCCTACCTAAAATGATTATTAATATAAAAATAATAATGCATCCTCAGAAGAGTTCCAGGTGTCCAGCCACACCAAGAAGTGCCATAGGGTCAGTGTGTTCAAGATACGTTTCTGTGTGTGACTCCTTTCGCGAATTGTCCAGATGGAAGTGATGAACGTGGATGTGGAGAAATGTTGCCATTTCCCTTTCGGTTTAAGCCAACATATCCCTTTTACCTTCATTTAGACTCCTATCTTCTGGAAACAAACAGGTATTTCCGTTACTTTCTAGCATGAGAAGTAATTCCGGGTAATTAACGATGCTATATAATTAGAGGAATACAGTATAAAATATGTAAATTGTATTTTAAGTGTGTTAAGAGAACTAAACGCCAGGAAAAGATCTTTATGGATGGAGATGTACTGAGCGTGCAGCTTGCCTTGTTTTAAATGTTAGGGTGTCATCTGTCCTCTGTCTTGAAACCTAGACGGAGAGAGAGTGATGATGCAGCATGGGCAACAACATGATCCCTACAATTTAGAGTACCATGCTTTATGCTATGGAAGAGGGCATAGCATGGGCATTTGCTACCGCCATGGGTGTAGTGTTTTTATACGCCTGTTAAAAGCACAAATAGCAATCCGTCTGTCAAGCAGCAAAGTGCCAGCTGATTGAATTGTTCATTACCTGGATTCCAGCTTGCCGATTCAAATGAAGGAAAGAGCCCCGGTTGAAGAAAATAGTGTACTTCAAATCACGGCCAGTTTGGGGACACCTCTAAGACAGGGTTTTTGTTTAGCCGGTCTATCATCGACATGAACTCACACATTTGAAGGTGGCAAGTCCCGGTTGAAGGATACTTCTAAGTCTGATACTTCTTAAAATGTCGATTAAAAGTAGACAGGGCCGATTTCATTGCACCGGGATTTTACCCCAAGGGCTCCGGTCTCTTTCCGCAACACGGAAAGCGTCGAACAAAGCACGAACTCCGTAGCTTCAGAACACGACCCCACAGGAGTTTCGACAAATTTCACTCCGTGAACCGAAGGACGCGGCCCGGAATCGAACCCACAACCTTCGGAGCCCGAGTCAAACGGCTTGACCAGATACTTCTGTGTTCTACCAGCTGGTCTAGGCCATCAAAGACAGTCCCTTTTAAAGGAAAGCTTTGGGAGTCATGTTTCATGTCAGCATTGGTCATATTATTGTCATTCTTATCGCCCAAAATCGGTGTGTGTGTGTCTAAGTGGGGTGTTGGTTGTGGTAAGGGTGCCTTGTGGTGAGTGTGTGGTTTATTTGTCTCAGGAATCAAAATACTAAAGTATATTTAATCTTGTGTCAACATGTTTGAATGCCACGAGTGACATGGTTAAAACTGACAAGAAGACAAAGAGTATTTATAGTCGTCATGAAGAAACAGGAAAACCACAATTGTAATATACACGTAAAATGGCAAATAAAAAGATGTCATTTGCAACGAGAAAAAGAGTGGCGCGTTGGTGCTTTATAGAACGTGCCTTTGTATGGATGTGAAGCGTGGAAAATGAGCAGACAAGCTGAAAAACATTGAGGCTGTGGAAATGGGTGTTGAGGAAAAGGCTATGGACAGTCAGAAAAACCAATTGACCAATGCCTACAAGAAAAACAAATGGAAAACTGCACACGGATTAGAGAAAGTAGACATAGTCACAATTCTGGTAAACGTTTTGAGAAAGAATAAATGAGGAGAACGTGGTGACAAACTGGCAAGATCGAGGTGAAGGAACAAGGGGAGGCAGAGAAGTACAATGCCTGGGACGCCTGGCCACGTTTGTGGGCGGACTACAAGACAAGATCTGATCCAAGACTCTTGTGATCGAGTGTGAGATGGCAGAGCATGACCCGCCACGCTTATCGGCATGGCACATTATGATGATAATGATGTAGCATGGTATGGTCTTAGTTATAAAACAATTAATAATTGATGAGATAATATATTTCATATCTCACACCTCACAATTTCTGCTATCTTGGGATATTTACCTCGGCGAAACTATAAAACCACTGATCACACTGGCTTGTAAATTTCATCATCAAAAAACCACATTCAATCATTTTATCTCACACCTCATGTCATCACGCTTGATTACTGATTTTTATTGTTTTCTATACACTTATTTACACAAAACCCCGGACATTACCTAACGCTTGTATAAACACGAATTTCATTAATAGGTATTATATTATGTATTTACCAGGGGGAGGGGTGGTCCCCCTTGGTCAGATTTTTCTGCCCTAATACTTGCGACTGGCCTAGAAAACTGGTGGGGGAATTCATATGCTCGTAGACAAAATAAGAAGCATAATCGGACTGGACTGAAAGACTGGGGAATAGCCTTAATTATCCATATGGTTAAAAACAAAAGCCGCAAAAGAGGACTGCACACAATACAGAGGCATTTCCTTTTGAGTAATACTTGGAAAAAATGTTTTGCAAAATTCTTGAGAAAAGATTACGACCTACAATGAAGACCCAGTTAAGCGAAACGCAACTTGGATTTAGGAGATACAAAGGATGCACAAATGCCATCTTTGCTCTTTGAACACTTATAGAAAAAGCAATCGAATTTAATGAAACACTCTACTTAGTCATTGTAGACCAATAAAAGACATTTTATAGAGTAGATAGAAACAAGCTGTGGGAAATCCTTAAATGATATGGAGTGTGTACACATCTAACAGACTTATATGGAAGCTTATACAACAACAGTGAATGCATAGTAAGAACAAATGTAGGACACTCAGAACCCTTCACCATAAGATCCAAAGTACGACAAGGTTGTGTCATGTTCCCATCCTGTTCATAAACTATATATACAGCACATGTAAAGTAACCAGACAAAGAGAAATTATGAGATGATGCCATTCCTACAATATGAAATGAATGTTGTATTCACACACGCCCTGTTGTTCCTTTACAAACGTTGCTTTCAACGGGTGTCTTGCTGTGACCCTGGAATTCTTTATAAATCCTAACTACAGAATTACTCGCTCTACCAACCTAAGCTTCACTGCACCGAAGGCCGCTCAATAAATCAACTATTTACACAGGGCAAAACTACCCAATGCAGCATTCTTATTCATATTGCAAAGAAAGGGGAGGGGACGAAGACAACAAAACAAATATGACTGATAGACTGATCCGATCAGATTTCTAGAAGAAAACAAACTTCCCACCACGTTCAACCTGCTGTATTAACGTTGGTTATAGTTGTGGTGGTTGAGTGTGAAGGTTTAGTTTCTCTTGTCTTCTGCATCAGTGTTGGCTGGTTATTTTGTCTATGTCGCAGAATTTAATGCTTGACTTCAGTGGGGGAAAGAGGAGGGGGGGGGGGGGTGGGGGGGTTGGCAATGGAAGAGTTTCCTTTATGGTCCGTTTCTTCCTTTCTGCTTTTCGTGTAGTGAAGGCTCCAAGCTCCGTCTATTTTGCGCGGATTGCATTAGCCTGTAAAAGGATTATCCTTGATCTAGTTGCTTGGATTTGCCCTTTTTCTCTGCACTGACCGCTAGGATCACCGAAACGAAAAACATTGGCTGTCTCCGATACCTTTCGATCTTACCATTCAGACATACCTTTAGTAATTTTTTGACAAGTTTATCGGTTTTTTTCATCAAAGCTGATGGACTTTGCGTACATAATTTCGGTTGAAAACTCTGGTTCCTCTTGAATAAATTGGTCTAACTGACAGATCTCTCGTGGTGGGTTATACTCCTTATTCCCGGGCGCGGCCAGGCTGTTTGTTATTATGGCAAATTTTACATCTCCAGTTGACACTGTTACATTAATTTTGTCACGGTATTTCCATCGTCCGTTCATCAGAAATATCCAGTACTGTCTTCTAAAGAGCGGAATATAGGTTCCAGGTATTCTATGAAATATGTGTCACTATTGGCTTTGCTTCTTGGCAATGACCATACTAGTTGGGGACTTAAGCCTGTTACTAATAAAGTGACTCTGTCTACCGAGGAACTTGAGAGCACAACCAACAAACTACCTGGTCGGACTGCTATCATGCTCAGTCCACCACGTCCTGATCAGTCAAAGGTTTTCCACTCACACTCCAATATACACACTTTTAGCACATGCCAGCTAACGCACTGGGCGGTCAGTTTGCCATCTCACTCGAAAGGTTTACTGTACTTTTTGGGGGAATTGAACGGCATATACGCCACACAAGATTTAGTTTGACAGCGGTACACGAAGTAGTTTATTATAACTGTCTCGTTCAAGAGAACCACAGATTACCGCAACACGAGCATAATGTTAGCAACGCAGGAAGCTTACGGTATTTTAACCGATTATGTGATAAACCAAAAGTGTCGGTGTTGAAACTAAAACAACAAAACGGATGTTTAAAAACATGGGAAAGTCAGCTAACAACTATATTGAGTATCAATATAAACTAATAACATAACATAACACAACATTAGACATAACATAATATAAAAATGTGTAAAGCACGCAAACGCCAGCTTTAATAAACCTATGGCACTCGGTGGGTGGTGAGGTCAGTGTCTTACCGATCGCCTTTACTTCCCACGACATTTCCCATCACCCATTTTTAGGTTGGATCAACATGTGTCAATTGTTTAAATTTCGAATCCGCCCAGATGTGCCTCGAACCCACAACCACCGGGCTGGCAGACGAGCATCTAACCACTACCCTACCGCAATTCCCCATAACATAACACAATGGAATGAAAAGCACACTAACGCCAATTTTTAACATTCACAAATAATTTCACACATGCCAGTAACCCGCTGGCGATATCTGTAAATAATTAACTACGCACCAGATTTGGGAAATTGTATCAGTGCCGACAGGGACACCAATTGTATAAATCACAGGGGACTGTTACAGCTGATGTCAAACACATTAGGCAACTACATGTCACACAAAGCCTCTTTTTTTTTTTAAACAACTCAGGATACATGTTATTTAAGCGGCTCGGATTCCAGACTGGTGCTGGGAAGGAAAAGGAAAATACTTAAATACAGAATCTGAACATTGGCTCATAAACAGTATCCGTGTCTCGGAAACTGAAATACTTTGCCTTTATTAAACTTCAGCTTATATCTTAACATAGCAAAAACAAAGATAATGCATACAGATAAAACTACTATGGAGAGAGAAATATATGTTAATGAGGACAAATTGGAGGTGGTGGAACATTTTGAATATCTTGGGTCATTGATTACCAACAATGGTGACACAATGAAAGAAATTAAACGAGGACTATCAATTGCTCTTCAACGACTAAAACAACTGAATAAATTATGGAGTGGGACAGACAGAACTACAAAACTTAGATTTTTAAGAGCATGCATCTTTCCCATTGCAACATACGCCTGTGAGACCTGGAAACTTACTAACAAGCTGAACAGCGCATAAATGCCTTTGAATATAAATGTTATAGAAGAGTTATAAGAATATCTTGGGTATAGAACAGAACAAATGCATCCATACTTCAAGAGCTGAATATTGAAGAAGGTTGGCTATTAAAGACGATAAAACAAAGAAAATAAGAAATATTTTGGTCACTTGAAACGTCACGAAAGTTTGGAGAAAACAATAATGGAGGAATATATGTCTGGGAAGAGAGGAAGAGGAAGGCCAAAGAGAATATGGGTGCAGGATGTGGCGGATGATCTCCAGATGGGTGTATCGGACGCGGGACATCTTGCTTATGATCAAGAGGTTTTCCGGAAGGTTGTTATGGTAGCAAGGTTCTGCAAATGACATGCTACTGAATGAGTGAATATTAAACTTCACATTGGCAACAACAATGATGGAAGCCTTGTTTCCCAGGAGACGGCACAGGAGTCGACCAGCATGAAGATGGACACAAACATTTTGTATGAGGCGGGAGAAATGGTCAGAGATAGAGAAACAATTTAGGAGTGCTGTGACGAGAGCGTCGTTCTACAAAGGAACTGCTAAATAATGACGAACCCTGTTGATATCGTTAGTTGCGGGTCCAACTTCACGGCAACGGGTCGTCCCTATTATGCTCCTTTCCTGTGCCAATGAATATCTCACAAATTACTCCTCACTGCCCCATGTGAAAAGTGGGACAGACAGGAGTCTCGACAAACCAACAGCCCACACAGGTATACTATGCATAATGTTGCCGCCAGAATGCCAACACTAAGTCCGCCACGAAAAATACAGTTCATCGTGGATGAAAGCGGCAGTCACTAGAAAACCAGCAACCACATATTGCTGCATAAGGCAAACCAGGTAGGTTGATGTTATACTCCTCAATTACCCTCTTTTAATTGTACTGGACGCATAAATCTTTTCGGATAGGGGCGAAAAACTACGAGAACTAGTTTTCACCTTACACACATTAAAATTCCATTGGCTGTTTACAAGGTTCAGCATATTATAGCAACAAGCAGATAGGCCAGGCAAAACTGCAAAATTGAAAACCATATCAACAAAACGTTCTATCACGTTGGTGTAATGGTTGAGATGTTATGCTGGCAATGGCATGAGCACAGTGGGACGAGGGTTCGATGTAGCTCTCGACGTTCGCTGCAGGTGGAAAAAAGACTGACCACCTATTCCTCAATGCTCTCAGGCTTACACAAGGTGGTGGTCCTAACACTCCACAGCATGTTACTACTACGAGACTGTTTGTATTCACTCTCAAACAAATCGACCATTCATAACATGAGAGATTTTATTTAAATAATACAATTGCAATAGCCTCCGTCAGTCATATCTGGCTATGGGATGATGGGCAGAAACAGTTGGCTAAAGGGCTCGAGCATTGTCACGTCTGCGATGAGAACAAGCTGTTGAAGCTCGTGTTGTTGTTGTTGTTGTTGTTGTTGTTTTTGTTGTTGTTGTTGCACGCGCTCTCTCGCTTTGAACTCAAGCGTAGTCCATACACGTGATTTCTAGTGCACTGGACTGATTTTTGCGTGTTGGTTAGCTTCCCCTTTTACCAGTATCCCTCGCCATCAGGCGGATCCACTGCGACTTCAGAGGTATTTACGCCCAAAAAGTCCAGGACAGGAAGTCAACATTTTAGTCCAACAAGCCGGTGTAGGGGTTGAACCCGTTACATCAGCATCAGCACACCGGATGTTTAAGAATGAGAGCTTTCATCCATTTGGAGATACTGGTATAAACAGAGGGATCATCCCCCGTTCATATTGTGGTCCCGTCTAGTGTGGTCTATCTATATGGAAAACTAGACCATTTATGGAGGTTACCCGTGTGTATTGACAATAATCCTGTTTTAACCCATTCATTGCCATATGTGACCTCCCATTTGGACAGAAGAACGATATATCCATACTAGGATCAGCGTTTTGTTTTTCTGATTATTTTTTTGGTTTTTGGAATTGTTTATTTCGTGGCGTGTCCGTCATTATAATATTCAGGGAAAGCAACTTTACGATATAATACTTGTTCTTTTGATTGTGCTCCATGTTTGGTCTATACTTACAGTTTGTTTGGAAGTGAATCAGTTAAACTAAACAAAACTATCGATTGTAACTTATAATGACGATATGTTCTCAGAGCGTCGCGCTTGCAGAGAAGATGAGTTCACGTGTAACAGTGGTCAGTGCATCGACGCCAACATGGTATGCTACAACGATCTGAGTCGACTACGCCAGGGATGTGCGGACAAGTCTCACCTCTTCAATTGCAGTACGTTGTATTTTTGTTGTTGTAGTAATGCTATTTGTTACTGCTGCTGGCTTATATTTTTCTTGCGGTAAACGGCATTCTTCTTCTTCTTCTTCTTCTTCTTCTTCTTATTCAACTCAGTTGTCCTCTCCCAATTTTACTTATTTTTTTCTTATGCTGTATCTATCCCTCCTCACTTAACTACATTTAGTCATCCTTCTACTCAACTTCCTTATCTTATATTGTATTGTTATTAATAATATTTATATCACATTTTCTTCTCCTCTTTATGCTTCTCTTCCTTGTTTGTCTTGTCCTTTTCTATATATTCTCTCTCTTTTGTCTACTTCTGCTCTATCTCACCTCCTATTCATTATTATATGCTTAACAGTCGCTCACAAGACGACAATGTCGACTTCATTGCACCAGATTTTTATCCCATATGGCTCAGTCTCTTTCCGCAGAGCGGAAAGCGTCGCACAAAGCACGAACTCTGTAGCTCCAGCGACGATCCCCAGGAGTCTCCGAGAAAAATTCGCTCGTGAACCGAAGGACGCAGCCCGGAATCGAACCCACAAGCTTGGAGCCCGAGTCAAACAGCTTGACCACTTCGCCACGGAGTCCTCCGAGACATCATATGTGACATATGAGGCATCATGTGTGTCTATGTCTTGTCGTGTTCTTCTTCGTCTTCCATTTCCGAGTGCCAATTAATATTAGTTATAATCATATGAACCGTACGTTATGCTAATCTTACTTACAGCCAAGCATTCCTGCCAAGCCACTGAATTCAAGTGCAGAAGTAGCTACTGTATAGACTTATCCCGTGTGTGTGATGGTGTTGTCGACTGTATCCCTACGCAATCAGATGAAGACGATTGTGGTATGTTGATTAATATTTTTTTTTTTTTTAAATTTATTTGTTGAATTTTTAACTTTCCTTTATAGCATGCTTGAAAATTGTTCAATAGCTTAATAACATTCACACGAACGCTGAATATTCGCCAATTCAGTGGTAGTATAAATCATTCATTATAGTCATCATTGCACGCTTTTACCGCCAAGTGTCGTGAGGAGGAATAGTTGACGTTTCAGACCGCGCTGGGTGACACTAAATAGTGTCATTCCGTGTGACGGTACAATGCCTTTGGTAACATCGATCCATGTTTTGTTGTTTTTCCATCGGGCACCCTCTTGCTCGCATACAAGATTTTTTTTTTTTATGTAGCGCCAGTGCTGGCAACTGACGGTATTGCATTCTAGCAAATTGGCGGAACTATTTTATCGTCTGCCTAGTTAGTCAGTCAGTCAATCAGTCAGTGAGTCAGTCAGTCAGTCAGTCAGTCAGTTAATTAGCTGACAGATCATCCTCGTTGCACATCGAACCTTTCAGTCGATAAGTGCTCGGATCCCCTGCTCAGTAAATCCCACAGTATGTAGCGGCTAACGACACCAGTTCTGTGTTGGTTTATTAATCTTCTTTGGCTTCCTGCATATTGTTCTTGTTTGGCCACACCCCTTTTAACTTGCTATTCTCGCAGACTGACCATGGCTGTAGATTCAAAGTCATCACTTGGTTCTCGCAAACGACGTACTTCTCGTAAAGCATTCAGTATATCAGCCTGGTCCATGGCTTATCCACCTTCTACAGTAGCCTTACTTAAAAGCCTGTCAGACTGCTCATTTCCTTGTACACACGCATGCATTGCACTAAAATTTACTAATCTTTGCCAGCCGTGACCGCTCCAGAGACATCAACCATTGTCTTCGGATCCACCCCATCGCTATGTTCCTGAGCATACTCATTGAGTGACTACTCAAACATGCCCGTCTGAAGGTCTGTGTCTCGAGCCATGTTATTGCTTTACTTACTGCCATGACGTTCATAATCAGACTACTTGTGGTGAAGCCAAAAGCACCAGAATCTTCCTTCACAATTCTCCCTCCGGCCTGAGCCGTAAAGACCCATGAACTGCTCACACGACGAACAACCAACCCATCTCTGTAAATGACAGCATCACCCTCTGAAGAATTCTCGAAGATCAAAGTGTGTACTTCCGCCTTTACAGCAGCCGGATTTTATTGTCTGCATGTCTAATTGGATGCAAACTGAAAAGGACGTACAGAACTCTGTTGGCACTTGTACCCACTCCTCGCCAGGTTCTAAGTCCTCAAGTGAACACACCTGTTGAAGAATATCGTCGGCTTGACTTTCCTCTTTTTTACCTGCTGCCCTTTGCCTTCTTTATTTCACTATGCAGTTGGTGTGTGTTTGCGTTGACTCTGAGGTAGGCACAAGTTCGGCAAATTTGTATTCTGTTCCCCATGGTTGTAAAATAAGAAGGTAGCCCAACGCCCTACATGCTTTATCTCTTGTACATTCAAGTATAATACGCATAGTTTCGTTTTGTATTCTTTTCAATTGCTTATGGCTGAGAGTCAGGTTCGCCATCGCATATTCAAAAACAGAAAGGACCAGACCCTCGTATAGAAGACATAGATGGCGCTGCTCACAGTTTGCTGCCGCCATCACCCGCATCCCAGCCAAACCCCGCTTGGTCTTTATTATCACCTGGAGAGTGTGCTCATTATATGCAAGGCTTCGATCAAATCGTATCCCCAAGTATTTCATTGCCTGCGTCCTTTCCACAGTCTCTGAGTACAAATTTACAGTTGGTGTTGGAGTGTTGCCAATATGGTTATTCAATTAGAACTATGTCACTTCTGCCTCTTTGGGTTGATCATTGCACCAGCTTCAACCCACTACTTGCTTATATGATTGAGTTCTGTTTATAGTTCCACGGCAACCCGATCTATATCCTTACCCTGCCTATTCACTAACAAATCGTTGACCTACGACAATGTCCTCACCCATACTATGATCTGGCCATGTCATTGATTGGTTCCTAAATCAATCAATCAATCAATCAATCAATGATCTGGCCACTGCTGATTCTGACAATGTGGGCGTTGAACAGCACCGGAGATAATGGTGATCCCAGTGGCAGGCCAGGATATATTGTTGCTGGTTCAGAAGTACAACTACCACATCTATAATCTACTTTCCGTTGGAAGGGGGCTGTATCGATCAAGTTAAGGAGGAATTGACTTACCTTGGAGTCCAAGAAACTGAACCATTAAGAAATCCAACGGTACTCTGTTATACGCATCTTAAAGATGACTAGCAGCAGTACATGTGTCAACGCCTGAAAGGAAATCTCCATATACATTTTGGGCAAAAACTGTTGCTTTGGTCCAGGTTTCTCTATTTGGATGGTACCTCCAGTGGTAGATGGTAAAAGACATTGCCTTTCTAGCCTGCTTGATATTTTTTTCTGACAATCAACTTCTCCAGCCGCTTGCCTGCCGTGCTTTGTATGGTGATTACCCAATATCCCTGAACTATTGTGTGGCCTTTGCCATGCTTCGGTAAGGTAATCAGATAGTTGTGTAACCACTCCACTTTGATTCTAGCACTCTTATACCGTTGTTGTACATAGCCACTAGTTCCTCTAGCGCAGTGGTTCTCAACCGGTGGGGAATTTCCCCCCCCCCCCCCCCCCCCCAGGGGGAAATTTTATTGTTTCCAGGGGGGAATGAAGATCATTTCAAGATCGCGTTAATACAAGAACCGATTACTTGATATTGCTTTTCCCTTCAAACTTTACAGTTATGCACGTCTCATCCTTCTAACATTCATTTTATAAAGTAAGTATACCTAGAAATCACGTTTTATGTGGATGTCTAGACCTGTTTTAACATATTTACCTTCCATTTTTACGTATACTGTATAGGGGTGGGGGATTTTTAGGTAGGAAATATGAAAGGGGAGAAATGACGTTCTAAAAATATGGTGAAGGGGGACACGGGCCAAATTTTTGGTAGGAATGGGAGGGGGGGGGGGGGGGAATGACGTTCTGAAAATATGGTGAAGGGGGGCACGGGCCAAAAGAGGTTGAGAACCACTGCTCTAGCTAGTTGTCGGCAAATATATTAATGTCATCATACCTTCTGTCATCTGGCCATTTTGTGTTGTGTTTTGTTCGTCGTAGCACAGCCTAGATCGCTTTCACTGTCACCATATCTTCTCAAAGTTTCTGGGACTTACACATATCTAAGGTAACCATTTTGGTAAAATGTCGTCCTATCATGTCTGTCTGGTTGCACTGCTCTAGACAGCGTTCTAAAAGGGCTTTGCCCTTATTCTCGTCAGTCCTCTGCCGATGAGATCAGCACCCTTTCAGTATATGTGACTAGGTGTTGATCCCACTGTCTGCTGATCACATCACTTCTTACTCAGTCTGAAATCTCATCTCGCAAGTGTTGCTATTGCGCAACTGTGATTTGGATCATGTCGAAGTCTGACATTGGTAGCATAGGGTTGGTGTGGAAATCCTATTTAGTATTTGTCGTTTTGCAGACATTGATATATTTGAATATTTCAGTATCGACGCCAGTTGATGTGTAAGCGCTCTGCTTTTTGTCGCCTGATTCTAATTCTCTGTCCATTCTGACATCGTATGCGATCACACTGTCTACATATTTACATTCTTTAACTTGCTATAGAAGCTAACTATTCGTATGTACACTTAGTGGACAGGGAGATCTGCTAACCTGCATTATGTATGTACGATTACATACTGAAGTCCACGTGTTTGTGTTGTTGTTATTGTTGTTGTTGTTCTTGTTGTTGTTGTTGTTGTTGTTGTTGTTGTTGTTGTTGTTGAGTCATTGCCTCAGGCTCTCTAATTCAGATATCGTTGTTTCCGGCCATAGCTTGTATTTCTGTTAGGTTTACTTCGTCTAAATAGATATACCATCATTATCAACATGTGCAAACTGATAAGCGTAAGAGGTCATGGTTCTCTATCTCGACGTGATTGCTAGTCTAGATCAGATCTAAGTTCTTCCCCGATTATGCCACGTGACCTAAGCCACCCAAGTATTTATCGCGTTGTCTTTCCCATACTCTTTTCCCTGCAATTTAATATAGTCACTTGTGCGTAATGGGTTATATCTGCCAATAACTAGCGTTTTGTCACTGTCACTTGTAAACAACCATAATCAATATTTTGCACGATTTCTTACCTGCCATATTTCGTGCATCTCACCAGGTGCATACTGCAGGTTATTTATCATATCAAGTGAATAAATTAATAATAATTTAGCTCAACTACTAGGTGCATAGTTATTGATATTGTACGAATGTGGAGTACGTTATCCCCATGGAAGTCTAAGATTTAACACCAAGCACGCCTGTTTGCATAGTAACGACTGGAATAGCTTAATCGATAATGCTTCGATATGCAGTTTAATTTGGTGTACAGAGACAATAATTCTTTCACAGATGGAGTAGGTATCGAGGTGATTTTATATCTGATCATTGGTTGAACAGCAATGAATGTTCGATTTACAGCTGTTGTAAGTCTATCGTGTATTTGTTTCAATACACATTCTCCTCGAAAAGTTATCTGTAGAAACCCTAGAAGTTTGGGAACCGATGATTCTGCGTGGGTAGATTTTGGTGGCTGTTAGTGACGCTTGATCAAACCTGTCGGTTATTCATTAGATTTCAGAGTCTGGTGAAGGGTGTCTAATTCTTCCTTTAGTGTGTCATTGGGATAAATCTTCTTAGCTTGATTAAATAGGGCCCGTCCCAACCCACGTATATATTACATGGGTACAAAGCTATTGACATTCAAGTTTTGGCCCTGTTTTTTCTTTTTGACTGCTCTATGAATGGTGCTATCCCCTATGCGTCGGATTAAGATGTTCAAGAACTGTAAGGTACCGTTATGTTTATGGTCAATAGTCAAGGTAATGTTCTTGTGGATTTGGTACATGATGGATTGGGGTGATTCTGCTTGTTGTTTCGTTTCTAGTTTTCTCAAGGGACTTTTACAAATGACGCTGTTTGATTTCCATGGAGACGCACTATCTCAGCGGCTAGCACGCCTATCTACATTGTTGTTGATCGTGTTGACCAATTAACATCGACGTGGATTTTTTTGTTTTTGTTTTTATTTATATTGGCTCCCAGCTCACTCCTAAAATAGGTACCAGATAATCTGGGTAGTAAAAGCGGTCGACAATACGCACCGATTACCGATTGTACCAAAGGTCCACAACGACCATTTTGTCACATTCTACTTCTCGTTTAGAGATTAGAACAAGAATTGACATGGCGAAGGTAGCCTTTTGCAAGATGACAAACATACTGACCAATAAAATGACATCAACTGAAACGAGAAAAAGAATGTTGAAGTGTTACATAGAACCTGTACTTTTATATGGATGTGAAGCGTGGACAATGAGCAGACAAGCTGAAAAACATCTGATGGCTGTGGAGATGTGATTTCTGTGGAGATGTGATTTCTGAGGAAAATGCAAAGAATACCATGGACAGACAGAAAAACCAATGGAGAAGTCCTACAAGAAACAAATGAAGTTCGTAAACTGATTAGTGACATTAGACGTAGACAGTCAGCATTTTTGGGCATGTTATGAGAAGAAATGACTTGGAGAACTTGGTGACAACTGGCAAGATCGAAGGGATTAGACCAAAGGGAAAACCAAAAATTAAATAAATGGATGGCTTGGCCACATGGCATGGTCGAGACAGAAACACGGAACTAATCCACGACTCTGGTGATCGAGTAAGGTGGTAAAACATGACCGCCCACACTTATCGGCATGGCACATAATGGATGGACTTCTCGTTGTTATTGATGCAATCACTGCATTTAACAAAGTTGCCACTTCTGATGTGGGGTCTAGTCTAGTCCCTAGCGGGTTACAGCTACACAGTCCCCGTCGAGATGGCACTCCCAGTACCAGATGGGGAGAAATGTGTCTACACGAAACTCTCTCCGATAGTAGCAGGTCACATTCGGGATTCACGGTGCACCGTAATTAAACGTTACATTTCTGTCTCGAATAACAATGACACAAACAATAGATTGCACGATTTATTGTCTGGGATATATGGCTGCATCTCGTCAGGTACACACTGCAGAAATCACACTATACTGATTTTAAAAAAAAGTAACGCATAGCTATCCGATGGTGCGTTTGTATGAGTTTGTAAGTAAAATGTGGTGCTAGGGTATATAAATACCAGCCTCAAATGTTCTTTACAGTGTCACATGCACGTGTTGACCTGAATTGCTTTCGTTTTTGTAATCGTTACAGTGCAGTGGTCAATAATGTTTATGACAAGCTTTGTATCACAGCTCATGCTGCGTTCACGTGAAAGCAACAACATTTGGGGTGAACACTATTCACTGTCTACGCAACTGAAACCCTATAAAAGGATAACGCTACACACAACAATTAGTTAATTTTCGAGCAAACATCTATTTCATCTCTATCGATACATTTAGGGAACATTGCTATTGGCCGACTGAATGCAGGCGAAAGTCAAAGTCAGGTTGCCAGGAATCTAAACGGGCATCTGGGTACCATCAGTCGACTTTAGCACCAGTTCCAAGCCTCTGGCTCAGTTGAAGACCGTCATCACAGTGGACGACCCAGAGTGACAACAGCAGCGGATGATCGCTTTATTTGGCTTCGTCACCTCAGAGACAGGTGATCATCTTCCTCGACTGCCCAGCCAATGCCTGTGGGGCGTCATGTGTCTGATCAAACTGTTCGGAATAGACTGCATGATGCTGGACTTCGGCACAACGATCTCATCGTGGACCTGCCCTTACACGCCGCCATCGCCAAAATCGACTTATTTTGGGCTAACCAGCATCGTCCCTGAGCAGCAGACAACCAATGGAGATATACCAGGTTTAGTGATGAATCTTTATTTTTGTTGGAGGGTCATGATAGTCGGAAGTGGGTCTACCGTGGGTGAAATCGAACGTTTTGCCCACAATTGCGGTAAAGAAGCTCCGCCGTACGGTGCTGGACGTGCAATGGTGTGGGGAATGATCAGTTACAGCGGATTGAGTCAATTAGTTCACATTGAAGGATGCTTAATGCGCCACGATACGTCAATGAAATTCTTCAACCCCATGTCATTCCAAAAAGTCTGTGTTTCAACAGGACAATGCCAGACTCCATTGTGCATGGTTGACCACGCAGTTATTGACTGCCAACAACATTCTCACCATTCCCTGGCCATCCCTGTTTCCAGACATAAGTCCGATTGAGCACCTGTGGGATGAGCTGCATAGACTTGCTTGTCGCTGAGACGTTGCTCCAGCCAATCGTCGTGATCTGTTCCAGGCACTCCAGGAAGAGTCGGCAGCCATGCCACAGGCCCACATCAGATGTCTGATTGCATCCATGCCCAAGAGATGCCGGTCGCTAATCGATGCAAGAAGAGGCCATACACTATTAAAACGGAAAAACCCTTACGCCCAATAACTCGTGTCCCAGATGCAAAACAACTGTCAATTGATTGTCTGAACCCTAAGGTATTCTTGTGTGCAATTTGAACAATGAACTCATCACATTAAAAATAAATTATTGAATATCAAAGTTATGGCTATGTGTTTGCCCTTTACAGCTATGCGTTTCTTTTAATTTATTTTTATTTCTTATTTTATTTTATTTTATTTTTCTGAACAGTATACATAAATCATTCAAGCTGAAATATACACATGTTCGCATATAAATTTCAGTTGTCTACCATGGTAATTGAAACTGACTATAATGTCTTTTTTCTTTTTTTTTCTTTTTTTTTGGGCACAAAACTAGCCTATGTAGATTCATCATGACGGCTTATGCAAACTTAAACAAGTGATTATTTTCTGTGTTAAACAATACGCGAAACCCATGGCAGAAGTCATAATGATTAATCTACATATGCCAGTTTTGTGCAAACAAAACGACATGATAGTCAGTTTAAAATTACCGTGGTAGAAAATTTAAATTACTGTGCGAACATTTGTATATTCAGCTTCAAGGATTTATCTAGTTATTTTACTTTATGTTGTGTGATTTCTGCAGTATGTACCTGACGAGATGCAGCAAAATATGCCATGCAATAAATCGTGCACATTATTGTTTGTGTCTTCATTATTCAAATTCACTACGGAAAAACAATGCTTTTGATGTCGCAGTGTCCCAGAATGTCTGCAACCAACCACAGTGATCAAATCAATGGTATCGGAAATGGGGAGTGCCTGCTGCTCAGCTGGTATTGTAGTCTGAATAAAAACACCAACACATGACAAGGTGGTTCGACAAATGAAACAAGACATGTTAAAACGACACTCAAAGATATGGGCGAGCGTTTCGACCAAAGTTTTTATCAACGGAACAACAAACATAAAACAATACAACCAAATAACACAAAGGAAGTCTTGTTTCTATGGTCCAGAGATAGATCGATCGATATTGAGAGGAGATACGAATTACTTTGTTGATTAGTTCGTTAGTTGATTAGTTGGGTGGTTGGTTAGTTGGCTAGTTGGTTGGTTGGTTGGTTGGCTGGTTGGTTGGTTGGTTGGTTGGTTGGGTGGTTGGTTAATTTGTTGGTTGGTTGGGTTGATGGATGTTTGGCCGGTTGTTAAACAAATGGAAGACTGAGATTTAACTCTTAAGTCCAGTTCATTGGCGTTCAAGTCGATTGAGCAGTGAGATGAGCTTGCATATGTCAGTGTGAGGTTGGTGTTGATACTCCCCCCCCCCCCCCCCTTATTAAATATCAAACTGTTACCTCTACGGTGACTGAGCTTTCCTCTACCTTCGCCAAGCTCAGAAACCTACGAGGTGTGCAATACCGGTGCTAGAACTTCGCATCTGAAGATGTAACCAGGGCATTATTCAGCACAGCACGTACACACTGGCTGATGTAACCATGGGCATTATTCAGCACAGCACGTACACACTGGCTGATGTAACCGGGGCATTATTCAGCACAGCACGTACACACTGGCTGATGTAACCGGGGCATTATTCATCACAGCACGTACACACTAGCTGGTGTAACCGGGGCATTATTCATCACAGCACGTACACACAAGCTGATGTAACCGGGGCATTATTCAGCACAGCACGTACACACTAGCTGATGTAACCAGGGCATTATTCAGCACAGCACGTACACACTGGCTGGCATGAGACATAAGTTGGTCGGGTTTCCTCCACATGTTTGAGATAAACTACTCCAACCCAAGGCCCATAGGAACAAAGCATAGTAATAACTATTTGAATTCTGAAGATTTTTAATTTGAGTGCGCGTTTGTTTTGTTTCTCAAAGCCTATCTATTCGACCTACTGTTTGACATTTTCCACTGTCACGTAAATTTCGAATGTACACTAGGAACGTCCATTATTTTCACCCCTATATCAGAAGACTACGGCTTAAATCCACTTCCACGGGAGGCTATGCGAGTGTAATATCTTTGTATGTTTTGTAAAAAAAAACGTCCTTCAACTGGGTTTTCATTGTCCGACCTTATCTCAGACAACTATAGCTCCGATACACTACCATGGTAACCGAGGGGATGTAATATCTTCAGGCGTTTTATCAAAACATTTCTTACAGCCATTGGCGAACATGAGTCTGGAGTCTTTATCTGTATTCTGATATTTTGACGATTTGTATGGTGCTTATATTATTTATTTTTCGCATATCCTTCACAGGATATTGCAATAAACACCAGCATTTTTCAGCTGCTGTTGATGTCGTGGCAAGATTACGCTCAGTAGTTTGCCATTGCTTTCTGAGCGACCAGATCACATACCCCGTAAGTAAGTAACGCGGCGTGATCCACTGCCGAATATCTCGCAGTTGCGTTCTTCACGTGGATATACAGGATTACGGAGAAAGTCGTTAAACTCTAAGCCAGGAATATCGGCTTATTATATATTGCCTAGCTATTTAAACTTTCCACACGCAGCTTGCATTGCATTCCTCTGCCTCCCTTGTCTGATTTTAAAACTCTTATTATGATAATATCACTTTATAACCTCGTATGTTAACATGCTGGATGCTTTCGATTTATTTCTTCATCTCATCTCATATTTATTATGAGTTGTCTAGCAGCCCCCGCAGATGTCAATATCTCTTTTATTATTCAGTACATCTAATAATTTGTTATTTGTTTTCTTTAGAAATTAACGCCAGTTCTGATACTTTTTTAAACTCTGACAATGACATCTGAGCCGTCAGACGAAGCTTCATGTCTGCTCTTGACGTTCGCTACTGGAGGGATAGGCTGACCACCTATTCTTTCGTGCACTAATTTCATATAATGTGTTCGACGAACAATAAAAGATTGCGCAGACATAGTGAGGCGTTTTTCACGTAGGCGGTTTCAGCCGGTTTTATGCAAATAGAAAGAGTTCGTGTTAAATTTGAAATTATCGTGGGGATAATAAATGCTTCACGTTGGAACAATCAATAAATCAAGTAGGTGCCGTCTCCACAATGAAGGCTGGCTGGAATGGATCTTCAACACTGTCTATCTCTCGCCCTGACTGAACATTCTGTCAGATTGCTGTTCGTCCCTCTCTTGATATTATCTTCCCACTTGTATCGCTGCTTAAGTTTTACTCGCTTGCCTTCAACCTGGAATAATTGCATGACTACGTGTTTGAAGTGTTTCAAGTAAAGTATAATTCCTCTAATCACTTCACATGATACATAATTCTGCAGTATGCACCTGACGAGATGCAGCCAAATATACCAGTCAATAAATCGTGCAACATATTGTTTGAAACGTCTGTGTTTAAATTCGCTAAGGAAATACATTGTTTTGTAGCCATTATCGTATCTAATTTTAGGAGTAAATATGTTTGTGCACGTTTAGTCATGTCTAACGTATACACTGCTCCTCCCAGAATACCCTTGTCCCGTGGAGTCCTCGAGCTGTATGTGCAGAGGAAATGAGATGGACTGTGAGGGACACCATCTTGAGACTGTTCCTTCCCAGCTGCCTAAAGAACATTTTACCAAGTTGTAGGTAAATCAATGTTGTTCGAGAAATTAGTTTTTACACATTGTTTTCTTGATGATATTGTTGTTATTCTTAACCTGTCTGTGTATGACAGACAGACAGACAGAACAGACAGACAGACAGACAGACAGACAGACAGACAGACAGACAGACAGACAGACAGACAGACAGACTGACAGACAGACAGTTGAAAGCATAATAAGATAGACGGATGAAATGATTGACGGGCGGGCGGACGAGAGGAAGGAGGGAAGGAAGGACGGACGGACAAACAGACATATAGATAGAAGGAAAATCCTTACATTATTGTGTTTCTTGACGTTAAGAGTAGTTTTTGCGTCTATTTATGTTGAGTAGTTTAAATGATTTAGGCTTCTTTTTCTTGTTTTGTCCTTCTGCTTTTGTCGTGAAGCGGGGCAGACAGGAAGCAGATGTCATTTTCTGTGTCTGGCCTGCATTGTTTCATTTACTAATGTCATTCCAAACGCTTTTGGAATGCATCAGGACACCTCGGAGACTGCTGCCAAAGACCGAAATTCGTGTCGTACATCATAACGCACAGGTGCAGTCACTTGTGAAGCAAACAGGACTGCAAGAGCTGTGAATAAAGAGGCTAGACGAAAAAGACAACAACAACAAAACCACTGCAGGAGATCCTCCTCCTGGAGCGTCAAGCATTCTTTAGTATGCATTGTCAAAGAGCATTTCGAGCCAAAATAGGCCAAACCAGACATTTTAGAACTCTCGGCTCCAAACTTTCATCCCCACTGCATACATTCTTTTCCTTTTTTCTTTTTCGAGAGGATCGACTTCATAGCCCCGGGTTTTATCCCATTTGGCTTGGTCTCTTCCTGCAGGGTGACCTGCCGAAAGCGTTGCACAAAGCACGAACACCGTTAGCTCCCGCGACGACACCCAGGAGTTTCCGAGAAAAATGCACGTATGAACCGAAAGACATAGCCCGGATTCGAACCCACAACCTTCGGAGTGCGAGGCATACGGTTTGACTACTTTGCCACGGATACTTCCGCCACTCCAATTCCAATTCCATAACAAAAATACCAAATTCGGTATCGTCTAACCTGCTTCCTCAGCGGTGGTTATTGTTGAGAGCCGTGGTTATTTGTGGGTTCATTCACCCTGATTCTTGTCTTGTGCGCTCTTTCGAGTAAATCCTATCTCGGACTGGTTACGTAAGCGTTTGTGTCTGTGACGTCAGCTGGGGGGATTGGTCGGCGGCTATCCTTTGTGCTCGTCTCCTCCTGTGGTTTTCTTTGTTGGTGCAGGCTCCTGGCTCGTCTGGCTTGGCTGGGTGCAGTCCTTATAAGACTTTGTATTTGGTCTTTTTTGTCTGCTTTTTTGTGTATTTTCTGTAGGAGCTTTTCGACGTTTTCATTTTCCTCCTTGCGCCTGTTTCCACTGAGTATCTGCTGCCTTAAGATTTCTTCCTCCGTGGTCAGCCATGGGACGGTTTTACCGTCATCTATATAGTACTCGAAGTCGGTCTCACAGTCATAGTGTAAGACTGGGTATTCCATCGGTTTCCCCCTGAGTTTCTTGGGCTTCTTCTTTTCTTTTTCTTTCCATCGCCTTCTGTATTCCTCGCGCTCGTGTTCATCTCTGCTAAGTGGGTATTGTTTGCCACCTTCAGAGATCCGACGGGATGGTGGTTCCCTCTTGGGCTTTGTGGTTTGGCTGCTGGCTTTAGCTTGCGGTTCAGGCTTGGTCTCTTGGTTTTCATCTTGCAGTTTCTCTGTGGTTTCTTGTATGGCTTCTGTTGGTGTGGTTTGGAATAGTTCCATTTCGGCTTTCTGTAGTTCTCGCTCTTGTTTAATGGTTTGTAGGATTTCTTCGTTCTCCTTCTTTATCAGTGCCATATGTTCCACTTCTTGCTTGATGTTTTGAATGATCTCCTTTACTTCAGCCAGCAGTTTCTCATTGTCACTGGCCGGAGTCGGCGTCAGCAGTGCCTTGACTTGTTTCTTCAACTCGTCTATCTGCTTTTGCAGTTGATCTCTTTCAGATTTCAGACCCGTGGCTGTCTGGCCCCTCCGCATTGCTTCCTTGAATAGTGTCTTTGTTGTAATTTCTATCTTTAAGACGTCTCTGTGTCGTTGCAGGTACGGACAGCCCAAGTATTTTGCTCCATGCTTGCCCAGGCAGTTGGCGCACTTTCGTTTGTTGTTGGGTGCTCGGATGTCCGTGTCCAGCGTGGCTAGCGGACACTCCTTGAAGGCGTGGTGATCGGTGCAGTACCGGCAGATTTCCGTCTTACTGCGACATGCTGCTCTGCTGTGGCCGGCCCTCTGACATCTGGAACATTGGGTGATCTTTGGGATGAATCTCTCTGGCTGCTGCGTTCTCTTGTTGATAGATACTGTGGTCGGCATCTCGCTGCCCTCTGTCGTCACCACCGCCAAGGTTGTGGGAATCTTGGAGTAGGTGAGGAGCCGCTCCGTCTTCAAGAATCGGATGTGGAGATTATCCTCTCGTAGCTGCTTCAGGATTTTTTCGTCTGATAGCTCCACTTGGATATGCTTGATAACCCACTTGATTGTCGGTGAGTCGGTGATTCCGACTCTGGTGCCTTTCTCCTCTCTCTGTTTCTCAGTAGGTTTGGCTCTTGTCTGTAGTGGGCTGTCGACCATCTCCATCTTGGTGGCTTCAGTAGTAGCTGTAGTTTTAGGTCCATCGTTACAGCTCGCAGGCAGGCTCTCCACGTTGTTCTTCTTGTCGGCTCCCACGCTGCACATCGTGGATAAGAGTTCTCTGGTGGTTGCATGGCAGTTGCTATTTCCTCCCCAAGAGATTCAGGCTTTTTGACTGTTCAGGCGAAATGTCTGATAGCGCTCG
>JACEFZ010016093.1:0-62500 GCA_014155875.1 Cepaea nemoralis
AACAGTCACGCAATACAAAGACGGCTAATGATAAATAAATGAGTGATAAATAAATGAGTAAGTTGCGACATAATAATATGTTCTATTTTCTTGTGTTGTTCTACGTGAGAACATTGGGATACAAGGAGAGAGGACAACCAAGGAAGGGTTGGCTATCTGATGTAGAAGAGACATTGAAACATTGGACTTCCGGTCCCAAGAATAGCGGTTAGGCATTGAAACGCTACGGCCTCTGGAGTATTTATCTTTGTGGCTGCGGTTTCCACAAGCGCCTGCTTTTTAATAAGACCAAACTAATTCACAAAATCCTATTTCAAAATGCTCCAAGCTACCTTTGGCCATTGTTTAAATATAACGCTAGACATAGCGAACGACTAAATATACTTCATGTCCCTAAACCTAGGATAGACTTATATAAAACAAGCTTAGCATACTCTGCCGCTCAGTTGTGGAACAATCTTCCACAAGAAATCAAAGACACCACCAATCATGATTCATACATTCGCAACCTGTTTGAACACTACCTTAGTACAGACTACATGCCCCCATAACAAATAACACAAAAAAGACAATAATGGTAACTTATCTCAAACGACAACTAGCCAAAAAACATTCCCTTATGTATGGCACGTTAAACCCTCCTTAGGTATTTATAATGCCCATGTTAAACACTGCCTCAGTGAGTCATTTGTTATTGATTATTTTTCATGCGTTTTAATGTTCTTTTGTTGTCAAAAGTTGCTTCATGAGTGATGTTGAATGAAAGAATGAATGAGAGGAAATAGAGAAGAAGGGCAGAATGTCAGACGGGCCTGCGTGCCCAATTCTTAACCCTTTGAAAATAAAGACTTATTATTATTATTATTATTATTATTATTATTCGCATTTTCCTCATGTTGAACTGGTAGTATATGGTTCCGTCGCCCTGCTACTGAGTGAGTGCGTGACGCGACTCTGTGAGCTGTGATATTCACGTGGAATGCTTTTACATGTCCGCTTTTGTTTGTATAGTGACCTGCATGTTCGGAACAATGGCTACCGGCTGTTGCTGAATTGACTGATTTGCCTTTTCGGTTCACGAGTGCATTTTTCAGGTGACTCCTGGGAGTCGGCGCTGGAGCTACGGAGTTCGTGCTTGTCAGAGTCTAGAGTAGTGCAGTGATGCAGTGACATCGTTACGCCCGCCAGGCGACTTAGTCCCCAGCCGGGATGCCGTAACTTCGTTACGCCCGCCAGGCGAGTAGTAGTTACCTGCCTGCGAGGTTGCTGGCTGACGAGACGGCCAGCGGTCAGGCAAGGACGAAGCAAGACGCACGCATGCCTCGTGAAGCCACTTCAGGTGGGGAGGCACGTTGCGAGCTATAGACAGACAGCTCTGGGACGTGGACTCGACTGGACGTATGATGAGAGAAAGGCGTTGTGTGGTTTCTGTGCCCGAAAGTCGAGTGTCTGTTCATCTTGAGAGATAGACTGTGAGCTGTATTGTGTATGTAAGTGTATTGAAGTATAACATATATCTTGTAATGATCATCGTATTGTATTTGATCTGTAAATAAATCCATTGAACGTTGTGTCGTTGAGTCTCAAGTCAAATCACGTTGTACTTGTACTGTCTCACATGTGTTAGGAAAAACGAGCCAGGTTTAAGACCCTGACATGTGTGGACGTGGTGGCATTCGTCCGGCTTTGAAATGAACGTAGTTTAGATAATTTAACATTTAAACTTAGAGTTGTGAACTTAGAATTTTTGTCCAACTTTATTGTACATGTAAATGTGATCGTGGAAGGCTCATTTTGATAGATATTATTACATTGTTTAAACATGGAGACTAGTTGTGAACGTACAGTGCATACATATTGTTTGATCTTGTAAACGTGTAAAACATTAGTGATTGTTGAACTTGTCACCGTTTTGACCTTGTCGACATTGTGAAGTTGTCGCCATTGTGACCTTGTCGCCATCTTGTAAACTTGATGTCTATGTCCTTACTGAATGTCATCTTGATGTAAGTGATGTGTCATCAATGTTGTAGAGTGTTGAGATATATTTAGATTGTCTTTGTGAATTGAGTTGTGGAAAGCAGAAAGTTTTGGAAAGAAAGTGACTTGTGTTTTGAAAAAAAAATTGTTGACTGACAAAATTACGACCTACAATTACACTCAACGCCATACAAACCTAATCAAAACTTAGTGACAAGCAGGCACACCACATCAAATAGACGCTAATTTATTTCCTCCAAAAACAAAGCAGGTTTTCTGTGCCATCTGAAACCCTTGCCCGTAGAGGTCATTTGTGTTTGAAGTAGCGACCCTACAGTTCCTAGCCCGATTTCCAACCGTTCTTCACCGCATCCGGTGCACTTGAGTATATTTTTCTTTTCATATACTTTAGGATGCAAATTTAGGCACGTATTGTCAATAGAACACAATTGTAAATTGTTTACTTTACTAACCACTTGTAACAAATTGTGTGGCTGGTATTTCATTTGCATTTTCCATCATGTCTTCATTAAATGATTTCATCGATATGGGGTTAAAGTTACAGTTAACAGGTGATGAGTTAACGAAGTGGAGTGAAAAGAAATACTCTGAATACCTCCTAGTACAGGAAAAAGCTAATGAACGCGAAGAAAGAGCAGCTGAAAGAGCATTAAAGCAGGCAGAGACTGAAAGGGCTGCCAAGCAAGTAGAGGCAGAAACAGCCTTAAAGCAAGCAGAGGCAGCAACCGCAGCAAAACAAGCCGAATTAGATATTGAGCTTAAGAAAGCGGAGATAGCAGCTCAGAGTAAGCGAGAAGAACTGGAAATGCAATTAAAAATCAAACAACTTGATAATGAGACTGCCATTAACAAAGAGTCTAAGAAATCTGAGAGACTGGAGAAAGAAAACCAGTACAAGAAATACCAAGGTATCGTACGTAATTATACCTCGGGTGACTGCATTGCAGCCTTTACCCAAAATTTTGAGACTTTAATGGACCATTACCAGGTTCCACTGTCTGAATGGAATATTATTTATATGAGGAGTTTATCAGGGGAGCCTCTTAAAGTCATTGAGACTATCCCCAAAGACCTCAGAAAAGATTACCATTATCTAAAATCAAAGATTATGGCACATTTTATGTTAGATGAGGCAGGTTACAGAGAACAATTCAGCAAGTTGAGCCCAAAACCGACTCAAACGTTCTCTGACTACCTCTGCTTAGTCCGAGATATATTTACCAAATGGACTTCAGCAGCTAAAATTGATAAAAACTATCAAAAGTTAGAAGATCTGATCATCAGAGATAAAGTCATTTCATCCATTCCATCAGCATTTTCAAAATTTTTGCAAGAGAATGAATGCACTAGTGTAGATGAGATTGAGAGACGTGGTTCGGCTTATTACACAGCCAACAAACATTGTTTTGCCAGTGAAGCTACTGACATAAATTTTGTAGCATCGGCTAACTATGACAAACCCTATAGTAGGCAGAAACCTCATAAGCCTACATCTGAGAAGTATAATCACTGTAGATATTGTAAAATTTCACACCATCAAGGTGAGATGTGTGACAAGAACCCCGCATATCATACTTATCTACAAAACATGGTAAACAGACAAGATAAGGAGCGTAGATCCTTCAGAAATTTGCGTAAATGTTTCCTCTGTAAGGCGTACGGACATTATCGCCATGATTGTAAAGGTAGGCAAATGACCAACAAAGCAAATGCCGCCTTGTTTGACAGTTCATCGTCAGATGAAGAACAATCAGAGAAACATCCTGTGAACTCAGCACAGGCTTTTGATATGTTTAACGCAAATAAATGTACTGTTTGTAATACCTTTTATGAAGATGGCATTTTAACATGCGGCCACTCCATTCCTATTGCCAATGAAGAAGCTAATTTGGTAGTAGATTCCAAAGGCAGAATAAACGTCCATCAAGGATACGTGAATGGCAAGTCTGCTACAGTCCTTCGGGACACGGGAAGCTCACTTATTGGTCTAAAGAGAACGTTCATAATGCCTACAGACTATACAGGCAGGCACGTAACATGCAGAACATTCTCTGGCAATATTGAAAAGTACCCACTAGCATGGGCATATATTCAAACACCTTTCCTCACTGGTAAAGTAAAATGCGCAGCATTAACAAACCCAGGTGTGCGATATTATAATTGGAAATTTACCAGAGGTGAATGATATGCCTCATGACATAACATCTCTTTGCATTGATGATATCATAACATCACCATCAAATGTCATCATTGATAATGTTACACCACCTAATGAATGTATGGTAGCTAATGTAGCACTAAGATCTCATGACATCATTGATAACACTGTTTCATCACCATCTGATATCATTGAATGTGTGAACGCAGTAACCAGAGCTACTGCTAGAGTGCAAGATGAAAGTAATCCAAACTGAGGCTATACAAATGCTTAGCCCAGTATCACTACCTTCTAAAACCATGAAGGAAACTTTTGTAACAGCTCAAAAGGCTGATCCTTCATTGTCGAAATATTTTAATCTGATCGGCCAAAAGCCAAAGGTAACCAAAAATGCAAAATGGCATTTTGCTTTGAAAAATTGTATCCTCACTAGGTATTATACCAGAGGTGACAGCACAACAGAGCAAACTGTTTTGCCAACTGATTATCGTAAGCAAGCCTTACATCTTGCCCATGATATACCTCTTGCAGGGCATATGGCATACGCTAAGACCAGATCAAGATTATTAACACAGTTTCATTGGCCCAAATTTTGCAATGACATTAAACAATATTGCAGAAGTTGTGACATCTGCCAAAAACTTGTAAAGAAAGGTAAACACCCACAGGCAAAGTTACAAGTTACTGACTTAGCCAGTCGACCTTTTGAGAAAATATCTGTCGACATAGTGGGCCCTCTTAATCAGACAACAACTAGAGGGAATAAATATATTCTAACTGTCATTGATCAATGTAGCCGCTGGCCGGAAGCGATTCCGCTAAAGAACATAACTGCCAATGATATAATGGAAGTTTTCTTCCATATATTTTCTCGGATAGGATTTCCAGACACTATCCAATCAGATAGGGGAACTCAGTTTATCGCCGCATCTACTCAAGCTTTCACCAAAATGTTGGGAGTGAAGCAATGTTTCAATTCCCCGTACCATCCTCACTCGAGTGGGATAATAGAAAAATTTAACGGCGATTTAAAGCACATGCTTGCTAAAGTCACGCAAGAGCATCCCAATAACTGGGACGTATATTTACCTGCTATTCTCTTTGCTTATCGCGAGGTACCACATTCTAGTACAGGTTTCTCTCCTTTTGAACTTATCTATGGTGCCAAACCACGTGGCCCATTAACTATTTATCATCAAATGTTAACTGACTCCACTCCAGTACTTAAACCCATATCATCATACGTATACGTTACATCATTGCGTGAAAGAATCATCAAATCTTGTATAATTGCAAAGGATGCACTAAAATTATCTGGTGCTACTTATAGACAATATGCTGACAAAGGTAACAGGACAATAACGTTGACACCTGGACAGGACGTTCTTCTTCTACTACCTAGTGACAGACACTTATTGACTGATTCTTGGCAAGGACCTTTTAAAGTGACGAGACAGATTTCACCTGTAGACTACTGAGATCCAAATAAAAGACAAACACAAAATATTCCACATCAATATGCTAAGACCATATTACAACAGAGACAACGAACAAGACGATACAACAGCTTGTACAGTGATAATAGACCATGAAGATGACGAGGCTAGTGACGAAATTCCAACACCTGCATTAGACACGACAAACTGCTTGAAGGAAATTAAAATCAACCCAAAGTTAACTCAAGCAGAAACAGACAGTTGCAAACATCTATACAACAGTACAACACCATCTTCTCCAACAACCCAGGACAAACAGAATTAGTACAACATCACATCACACTCACGTCAAATACACCCATAAAATGCAGACCATACACCATTCCATTGCATTACAAAGAAAACTTACATCAGGAGATCATCAACTTAGAGAAAAACAACATCATAAGACGATCCCAATCACACTTCTCATCTCCAATGGTCATAGTACGCAAAAAGGACAACACGATAAGACTCTGTGTCGACTATAGAAAACTAAATAAGATAACTCTTCTAGATCTGGAGCCAATGGCAAACTCTGACGATCTACTGACAGAACTGACAGACGCTAGGTTCTTTACGAAGGTAGACATGACTAAAGGTTACTGGCAAATAGCGGTAGACGAACAGAGCAGACATCTGACAGCATTTGCCACACCTTGGGGACTGTACGAATGGTGCAAACTTCCATTTGGGCTTGTCAATGCCCCAGCTACATTCGTACGTATGACACGACTTCTACTAGTAGATATACCGAACATAATTTGCTATATAGACGACATTTGTGTTCACACAGAGACGATGACAGACCACATAAAGACATTAGAACAGACATTTGAACGCATTAGACAGCACGGACTGACGGTAAAGCCTGCAAAAGTAGACATAGCCTACCAGGAAATATCCTTCTTGGGGTACAAAATATCCAATGGCTTTGTCACGACAGACGATAACATTGTGTCCAAGATACTAAAACTCTCACTTCCGACTACGAAAAAGCAAGTCAGAAGTTTGTTGGGACTTATAAATTATTACAGGCAGTTCATTACCTGATTTTTCTGAACTGACCGAAGTATTTACTAACTTACTAACAAAAGATAAACCGGAGAAAATTGTAAGCAATGAATGCCTAAAATTTGCATTCCAAAAAGTATTATCTTGTTTTTCTGATAATAGCTTAAATAATCCTATTCTGAAGTTGCCCAATCTACATGTCCCTTTCAGATTGCGTACAGACGCGAGCTCCGTGGCGATTGGAGCAGTCTTGTTGCAGGAGCATAATAACATCCTTCATCCTGTGTACTTCGTCTCCAGGAAATTGAAACCGAGAGAACGGGCTTGGTCAATACCTCAGTTGGAAGCCCTAGCTCTAGTGGTGGGTATAACTAAATTGTCCAGATTCCTCCTAGGACGTCATTTTATTGTCGGAATCTGACAGTAGTCCATTGCGATTTATCAATTCAGGTGTACCTTCAAACCAAATGGTAGCGCGCTGGTCTCTTAAGCTCCAAGATTACAGCTTCGAGGTTCGACATATCCCAGGCAGAACCAACACGATTGCCGATCTTTTGTCCCGTTGTCCGACCGACCCAGTGAGCACCAATGTCTGAGTGCAGTGTGTAAAATACACTCAGATCAACACAGCCATCCATCAGTGAATATTTTTTTTCATTCACGAAAGCTGTGTAATGTCTACGATGTGATGTGATAGGGGTTACTCCCAATATATATAGTGTTCTTATTTTACTAATTAATGTAGTGATTGTCGTGTATAATTGTGTAGTGTGTGGTAGAAAGCGAACTTTATTAATTGTATATATTACGAAACAAGAACAGTGCCACATTCGCTCAAAACTTACCGTAAGCGAACTATCCAATTTGACAGTGGTATCTGCGTTTGGAACATTCCAGTGATATTTTAAATCCGTGTGTGAAAGTGTGACCTGAACATTGACATCTACACCACTGCAGTCAATCGAAATCCAGAAGTTTTTCCAGTGAAACATCCAACACATGAACGATTAGAACATTGTACATTCCGTAACTACATCAGACCGGAACAAGTGTGTTCTACAAGTTTCAACATCAGCTGTTTAGTGTTCGTGTGTACTTCCGGATTAGTTAGAAATTTAGTTCAAAATTAGCAGACGACAAACAAAAGTTTAAAAAGCTATGACGATTCTAAAATCTTTAGGAATCAACAAGTTTGAATACACGAATTGTGTATTTATATTTTTATGTAGTGTAATCTTAGAATCATATCTTGATTAATTTATTCATACTACCGACTTTTTCTCGCTAGTATGAAGAAACATCAAGCGATGACGCTAAGAAATAGAATAATTATTGTAAAATATTATATTTCATAAATTTTGAAGTTATTCCCCTTTCATTTAATTGTTATTACATCATTACACAAAGGGCTATAATGTGAAATGTATACGATTATGTGTTGTATATAAATAGCCATGTTGTTGCCAGATTGTTAACACACCAGGAAGCCATCTACTGGGCATGGTAGAGTGTTACCGACATTGCAGACCAACACAAGAGCTCCTGGCCAAATGAGGTCAGGGTTTGAGCGTTTAATGCGACTTATGTAAAGCCGTATTTCGGTCTAGCCAGATGGTTTTTGTTTCAAAAACCATATTATTACTTTTTCTTTGGAGGCTGCGAGGTAGTTGCTTGGGAAGCTGTTACTACCGATCTGACTGGGTCAATAATGCAATTGAGGTAATCAGCCATCGAGAGGATGAAACTTGACAAGTGTTAAAGGTTGAACACCACATGTCGTTGAATACAACTTCCATTTCTTATATGTTTCTATGTCAAGATGTGTATTTCTATGTATTCTGATACCAATGTATATAACAACAGAAGGGTCGACTCTGACAAGGTTAAAATATTAACCCAGTATGTACATATAGTATACATGAAAGATGACATCTTTCATGAAGTTGCCCGGGGGAGCATGTCAGAGTCTAGAGTAGTGCAGTGATGCAGTGACATCGTTACGCCCGCCAGGCGACTTAGTCCCCAGCCGGGATGCCGTAACTTCGTTACGCCCGCCAGGCGAGTAGTAGTTACCTGCCTGCGAGGTTGCTGGCTGACGAGACGGCCAGCGGTCAGGCAAGGACGAAGCAAGACGCACGCATGCCTCGTGAAGCCACTTCAGGTGGGGAGGCACGTTGCGAGCTATAGACAGACAGCTCTGGGACGTGGACTCGACTGGACGTATGATGAGAGAAAGGCGTTGTGTGGTTTCTGTGCCCGAAAGTCGAGTGTCTGTTCATCTTGAGAGATAGACTGTGAGCTGTATTGTGTATGTAAGTGTATTGAAGTATAACATATATCTTGTAATGATCATCGTATTGTATATTGATCTGTAAATAAATCCATTGAACGTTGTGTCGTTGAGTCTCAAGTCAAATCACGTTGTACTTGTACTGTCTCACATGTGTTAGGAAAAACGAGCCAGGTTTAAGACCCTGACAGTGCTTAATGCGGCGCTTTCGGCGGGTCGCCCTGCGGATAGAGACAGAGGCATGTGAGAAAACTCGGGTCAATGAGGTCTTTCTGGTAACTGCCGATTCCATCCACGATGAACTGTAGTTTTCGTGGAGGACTTCGTGGCGACGGCATTATGCACAGTGTACCTGTGCGGGCTGTTGGATTGCCGGGACTCCTGTCTGTTCCACTTTTCACAGTGGACAGTGGGAAGCAATTTGTGTGATATTCACTGGCAAGGGAACGGAGCATAATGGGGACGATCCGTTGCCGTGAAGTTGGAACGTCGACTAACTAACTAACTAGACATTGAAACAAATAATGAGATAAGACATTAACACAAGCAACAATACCAGAGATACACAAAATGTCACATATGTGTCCTATCTGCGACGCTTCACTCCAAAGTTAAATTAGTTGCATATAATTTACAGGACGACGCAGTCAATCACAACATTTTTTGTTTGTGATTTCGTGGCATGTTTACGTTCCATAGTTTGCCATTGCTTTCTGAACGTCCGACATTCATACCATTATATGAAAATCAACGCAAGGTGGTCTGCTGCCACACCGCCAGCAGCTGTCTTTCGTATGCGGTATGTGGGATAACGAATTGCGCCCTTAACCCCTTCGTCACAGAGCCTCTCCAAAGCAGTTGGATAAAAGGTTTTTGTTGTTCTCTTCTGGCTTGTCGATTAATTCTCGCTGCAGTGCACTGTGCTTGTTTATAAGTTGATCCACTCTTCGTGTTCCCATCGTTACAGTTTACAAGCCTTTATCGCAATCAAACCTATTTTATTGATATTAGTTGTCTTCATTGACTTGGGGACGTAAAATACAAGTACCTCAGAAGTCGGAGAGCCTGATGGCGAGAGACACTGGTAATAGATAAAACTAATCCACTAGCAAGAATCATTCTATTTGCACTCCCAGCAGTGGCAACTATTTGTAGCAGTTGTGGCATTTATTGCGTAGAACCCTGTGTAGAACCATCATCAGAGAAGGCTCATTCAACGGCCAAGTGAACATCCAAGATCTACAACAGGTAGCAGCGAACCGCCGGACATGGAGAGCCATGACGTCTGCCCTATGCGCCGACTTAGGCTCAAGAGGAAAGACTAACTAACTGCTTTTATTCTTCAATAATTACGTGTGTGACAATCAAAGCATAAATGTGTATATACGAATACAAACGACAAAACACCGACATTATTTATCTATGTCGTAGTACTTTTATGATTGACAGTTAAAGATTTGTTTTGCTTATCTGGCAGCTTGTCTTGTTCCAGGACGTATAGGCGATACCTTTCGTGCGGAGTAAACTGGGCAGGCCGAGAGAGGGACCAAGCTGCTTGGGCAACACATGGTCACTAAATTCAGTCCAGGCTTTGTGCTATGGAGAGGTATGACTCCATTTTACAAACTATCGCCTGTCAAGACGGCAAAGTGCCAGTCATAGTACTTTTATGGAATATGTTTTGGTAATTGACCTGAACTCCCTGGTCGGCTCAGCCTAAGACGTGTACTAGAACATGTTTGAGAGGACAAGGCAACTGACGTAATGCTGGCCACGTAGCCCCTCCATTGCCGATTGGTCGATAAGAACTATAGAAGTAATTATAATATGAACCCCATTCCGGACAATTATGGCGTATTTTTAATGACTGTGCAGTGTTTTAAAATATTGCCAGTCCAAGTTTTGTATTCACCCTCTGTAAAGTTAATGCACCATAATAGGTAAATAAAATAACTTGGACCGGCTATATTTTCAAACACTGCACAATCATTACAAATCGGCATTCGGTGGCCATGTGGTCAGTATTCCGCGGGCCGCTTTTACTTCCCAAAATGGAGGTCAGCATGATTGAAAGGATAAGAGCGCTCGCTCGTGCGTTGATGGCGAAATAGCGAGTTCAACCTCTACGCCAGTCAGTTGGAGTAAGATGTTGACTTCTTGTCCTTGACTTGGGGACGTAAGTTACAAGTACCTCAGAAGTCGAGGTAGGTTCGCCTGGTGGCGAGGGACACTGGTAATAGGGAAAGCTGGCCCACACGCAAACATCAATCCAGTGCACTCAGCAGTAGCAGCACGTGTATGAAAAAGTGAGCGAACGAACAGAAAAAAAAATTCCCAAGACATTTCCTGTGACACACTTTATCTGGGTTCACCTGGGAAACCCAATCAATTTTTAAGACAAAGTTCGTCTCGAGGCAAATATTCGAACTCATGACCACGGTTGGGTGGGTGGGTGGCTGGCTGGGTGTGTGTGTGTGTGTGTGTGTGTGTGTGTGTGTGTGTGTGTGTGTGTGTGTGTGTGTGGGAGTGGGAGTGGGTGTGGTATGGTGGGTGGGTGGGTGGCTGGCTGGCTGGCTGGGTGTGTGTGTGTGTGGGAGTGGGTGTGGTATGGTGGGTGGGTGGGTGGCTGGCTGGCTGGGTGTGTGTGTGTGTGTGTGTGTGGGAGTGGGTGTGGTATGGTGGGTGGGTGGCTGGCTGGCTGGGTGTGTGTGTGTGTGTGTGTGTGTGTGTGTGTGGGAGTGGGTGTGGTATGGTGGGTGGCTGGCTGGCTGGCTGGCTGGGTGTGTGTATGTGTGTGTGTGTGTGTGTGTGTGTGTGTGTGTGTGCGCGCGCGCCGATATCCCTGGTGTAGGTGTTCAGGACGTTGTTCGTAATCCCGTATACTCTCTTACGAAACACATCCACGCGAAATTCGGCAGTGGATCGCGTCGCGTTGGTTACTTACGGGGGTATGTGAGCCGGTCGTTCAGAAATCAATGGCAAACTACTGAAAGTAAAACTTGCCTAGACATCAACAGCAGCTGAAAAATGCTGGAGTTGACTGCAACGTCCTGTAAGGGATATGCAACATAAAAAGTGCAGCTTCTATTTTTCAGTAAATGTGTGTAATACAGTGATGTAATAAAGTACACTTTATATGCAGTTCAACGAGCCTTGTGCTGTGAAGAGGTATAACACCGTATAACTCCATGTTACAAACTATCGTCTGCCAAGACGGCAAGGTTCCATTCAGTCACTCAATCATCTGTAGTACATGAGACAGAATACTGTGGACAGACATGATCACAAATGCCACACAGCACTGACTATAAGAATGAGAAGAATACAGTAAACAATATTAATGGATATACGGTGCAAACCGCTTAAGACGATCTCGGATGTGACGAATTTCTTTTGTGAAGAACAATATTGTATTGTGCGCTGTAAATGCATTACTATATGCTTGAACTCTTATAAGAGGGATGTCTGATAAGAAGAACTATTTCTTGGGTCCCATGTGAGTTCGCCTTATCAAATCTGCACTGAATATGGACATAGATTACAAGAGACTAAAGATGTTATCTACGTGGTTAGAATTTTTGAAAAGTGGTAACGGTTGCCGTGATGACAGACAAATCGCAAAGAACACAAAATATAACAGACGCTCGACGAAAGGAAAAACACTCACAAACACAAGCGAATGTTTCGACAAAAGTCTTTATCAACGAAGAAATCAAAGTCATGAACACTTAGCTGAAGAACTGTTGGTAAGTTTAGGGTTGTACTTTGAGCTACTTCAAGTAGATTATTGTATACTATGAGTTACACAGTTATTAGTTTAAAAGTATCGGAAGCTTCGACAAAAATCTTTATCAACGAACACGTAGCTAAAGACATGTTGGTAAATTTGCGGTGAATTTTGAATCACATAAAGTAGATCACGGAATACTAAGGGTTATTAGTTAGAAGCATCAACATTCGTCTGTAGTCATCAGGTTCTCGCCTGCTGTCCTCCTGTCTGTCCCCGGTCCTGTCTGCCCATGGTGGGTGCCCGCATTACCTCACGGTGGCTGTGGTTTCAGGACGTTTGGTGCCACAAGGTGGGGGGACGTCTGATTTGGAGGCACACGCCTGGATATCCTCGTTAAACACCAGACCTGTGGGAGACGGGACGACATTAGTGTGTGTGAGTGTGTGCGCGTGTGTGTGTGTGCGTGTGTGTGGGGGGGGGGGGGGGGGGGGTGTATGTGCGTGGACATAAAAATTGGTATGGTATGTGTATGTATATGTACGGATACACACACACACACACACATATATATATATATATATATATATATATATATATATATATATATATATATATATATATATATATAAATTGTATACTATATAATTTCTCTAATTAATTTATTTAATCTAATATATGGTACTAATTGTAATAGTAATCATGTACCACTATGCGGACAAAAAAAGTAAGACTGAAAAGAGGAAATACGTAGTTAAGCACATGAGACTTACTAAAGAGATTTTGAAGGTAGATGCAGAAATTCAAGAGCAATACAGAGTGACTATGAAACATAGGTACCTCCCCCGATGTGTCTCCACCTTGCCGTGGTGGGGGAGCTTGCGTGTCCCATCGACCCCATGTGCTTGCCGATGGGTGAAAAACTACATATCGGACGGCTCGTGGGATAGGGACCAGACTAAGAGAGACACAACCTGCTGCTCTGCAGGTGACTGAGGATAGCAGTCAAAATCAGGCAAACGATCCCAAAAATCTCAGTCCGGACATAACCTCTAAAGCTCCCATCCGAGGGGTATGGCTGAACGTCTCTAAGCCATAAACTCTCGGAAGTGACAGCCTGGCCTACACAAACCTACATCAAGATTGTGATGAGGTGCTGAGCACGCTAGATGCTCGTCGCAGATACTCGTTCGATGGCTCTTAGCTGTGGGATATGAGGTATCCCCGGATGAAAGGGTCTGACCGTTATTCGCCCACAGACGCACGGAGGTAAGGTGCTGAGCCGGCAGCACATGTAGCCTACCTCGTGAGCGAGTACAAAAGGTGGAAAAACACCTCGGTCGCACGTCCCGTAGATAGTCTGTAACCATACTCATGGAGTGAGTGTAGTCAAAGGTGGAAAATTGTCTCGTTGACACGAAATGGAACGCCTGTCTTGCGAATCCATTACGTGGCAGCCCGAAGCAAAAGCTTGCTGTGTGGAAGTCGAAATAAGAGTCTAACTGTCTCGAAAACCGAGGAAGGCTAACCTCATCAAAAATGCCCGCCGAAGCCGGAAGTGCCAGCCTACGGTCGGCAAAATAAAAATGGCACTACGCAATTACGTCCGAGTGAAATGTCTTTCGTGACCGGAAAAGCTCTAACTAGTCTTCCCTCGTGCTAGGAACAGCTACCTAGTTTCCGAATGCCGCTCTTGTTCGGAACAGCTCTGACTAGGTAGTTTTCCGAATGTCCGACGTGTCTGGAACAGCTCTGACGGACACAACGACAAGCACATGTCCGAAAAACTCGCTGAGTGGAGATTGACTGCAAACCAGTCTGGTCTGTGCGGGAACGGCCCGGGGCGAACGAAATGCCCAATATATTGAAGTGAGGAATTAAAGCAGCCATGAGCAGGACGTGACGATTCCCTCGGTAAGCCCAGAACCAGAGCGTTATGTGCCGGATCTGCAATTATGGAAGCCACCCAGGATGGCGGAAAATGCTATGGACTGTCCCTGCCTAAATTTGAGGGATGACCGTGCAGTTTTCGACTGTTCCAACTTGACCAGCTGGGATGTGGACAGTACCACAAAAGTGAGAGTCTCCCAGGAATGCTAACCTGGTCAAAAATGCACGCTAAAAGCCGGATGTGTTGGCCTAAGGGTTTCGACCCAAGGGTGCCTAACGAGACACACCGCAATCACATCTGAAAAAAACACTCCGGATGAAAGCAACGAAGAAACATAAGGTACAATGCAATAGCTAAAGTACAGAGTACAAACGAACAATAGGAAATGATAAGGGACTCTATTCATCAAACTAGCAAATAAATATTACCGGAGATAAGCCAACAAGCTAAGAAAATATGGATGACTGTAGAAATCTTAAAGCTGATGAACAAAAGAAAACAGGGTAAAAAGGACAAACAATAATAATATGCTAAGATAAATAAAGAAATAAGAGATAAATGTGTGAAGGCAAAAGAAAGTTCGTTAAACGATCAGTGCAAGAAAATTGAATTAAATTCTATTAAAGATACAAAAACTATGCACATAAAAATCAGTGAGCTCACGGGAAGAAAAGTAAGATTAAATCCATCCATTCATCATGAGTAATAATGTAGGTCCTAATGGAAGAGTATTTATGGAGCAAACGTCATAGATACGTCATTTTTTTACTACATGAAGGGTATAGCTCCAGAATGAAAACGGCCCTCATTTTTCAAATTATCGCGGGTATTTTCTTGGGTCTGGTTGTCCTGATGACTACTTCCTGTTGTCACATCCGGTCCCCGGGCGGGCGGCGGCGGCGGCGGCGAGGCAAGCCCCGGGCATGTGGAATACTTATATACATAAGTAGACCAACTAGTCACCGGGCACCTGGTTTTGAGTCCCAGTGTGTGTGTGTGTGAGTGTGTGTATGTGTGTGTGTGTATGTGTGTGTGTGTGCTGGTGTGCGGTTCGCTCGAGCCCCAGTCATGTAGATATCAACCCCCTTCTATGAGGAGATCGAAGTCAATATGACAGATTGGAAAAATGATTTATTCCATCACTCGAGTTACCACGAGTATTTTTTTTTAAACTTTTATTTCATACAAAGCAATGTATATTTACAAGTTGTAGTGTGTGTTTCTTTTGTTTGTGTATATTACAGAGCGTTGCCATTTGTTAGTGTTAAGTGTGATATTGTGAATAAAACAAATATACAGTTATGATAATATGACATTTATGGCATAGTGCATGTAGATACACATTCCTTGCATATGCTTCACTTCCACTTCCGCAAGCGAAATGCATGAAACACCTGTCCATCTCTCCCTTCTCCCCCCCCCTCTCTCTCTCTTTCTCTCTCTCACACACACACACACACACACACACACACACACACACACACACACACACAATCTCGTGCTTTCTGGAGACCGCAGTACATTAAATGCCCCGCGCTTGGACAATAAACTTTAAACTATCATTTCCATTAAAATGTGGCTTATTTGTAATTTCTGGGTCACTTAGCTACCGAGGCGAAGGTCGTTGGTGTTGTTGCCTGATGACAAATTACAGGGTGATGCTCTAGTCCATGATACATTTTGTTTGGGGGACAAGAATCAGGGATTTACTACTAGCAATTAAAGTCCATGGCCTGTCCCCAGGGAGATAATTGGTCCAAAGTTGTGATAGTGTCTGGGTTTCATATACAATGGGAAGGACTTAAAACCTGGCCACTAAAAGCCACCTTAGCTTACTGGGTACTTAAAGGGCTCATTCAATTCGTTTATACATGGTGGTGCATATTTGTCTTTTGAAACATATCATTACCATATAACGTCATTTTAATACTTGAGATACCAACTTGGTTTAAAGGCTGCTACACGCACGCACGCGCGCGCGTGCACACACACACACATACACACACACATACACATGCGCGTGCAAATCCATGCACCACACACACACACACGCACACCGACCTGCATCCACACACAGATGCATACATATGTTACTGCCAACGGCACAGACACCCATCCACAATATATTTCATGTTGCACATTCAAATATAATAATGGGAAAATTAATAATAATAGTAGCAGTAATAATAATATTAATAATAATAATAATAATAATAATAATAATAATAATAATTGTAAGATTATTAGTACCATCAAAAAACACATTTACAGTTGTAGTACCCTTTGTTTAAAAAAAGTTACTTGCTTCTTCTGTAATATGTGCTGTCTTCAGCCAAATCTTTTACGAGATTTTCGCTTGTGGGGCTAAGATTAGAATGTTTGCGACTTTTTGTTGATAAAGTTGTTGGACAATTTCTTTGTTGATTGTTCTGTAATTGTATAGTGCTTTGTTTCTTAATGTCCATATAAAATTTCTGTACTCTGCCAATAGAACAAGTAGCTTTGTGTGGATGTCTTGTGTGGAATAAGGAATGGAATTGATCATGATTGCTTTGTAAACATCTTTTCTTTGTTTCGTATGAGTGTTTAGGATGTTTTGTAGGAGATTTCTTGTTGGCCTGATAGTGTTGCATTCGTAATAGATGTGCTCTTCTGATTCTTGGACGTTCCGTCTACAAAGCTGACACTGTAGTATTTGTTTAGTTATTTTTGCTGTTCTCTCTGTTGTTGGGGTCATGCTGTAAACAAGCCTATATGTAATTTCCTTTGCTTTTGGAGTAATCTGCTTGTTGTGAATATTAGAGAAAATATCGGTATAATCTTTAATGAAATATCTATGTCCTCTTTTAATTCTGAGATGTACCGGAGTTGCTTGTAATTTAAGCTAAATGCCTGTAGATTGTATGTGTTTTGTTGTGTAGTAATTTTTCGTGTCCTTTAATGGCTGAAATACATGTTTTGTAGAACGTTGGGAGAGTGCCAAAGTAATGTGAGGATGTATTCCTACTAGGTTTTAAATAAGATAGCCTAATTCCAATGTAATAGTGTGCTAAAGGGTTTTTTTCTGGGTGTTGTAGGATTTCGCCTACGTTAGTTAGTTAGTCGCAGTTCCAACTTCACAACAACGGGTCGTCCCCATTATGCTCCGTTCCTGTGTCCAGTGAATATCACACAAAACGCTCCCCACTGCCCAGTGTGAAAAGTGGAAAAGCCTACGTGGTTGATCCTAAGTGCTTGTATTTTGGTTGTTATGTCTTGGAGGGCGATACCTCCATCTTTTTTGTCTTGCATGAGTGTAGTATGTTTGATACTGTAGATGGTGCTGCCAAACACAAAGCGTCTAATCTCTTTGTTTATGTTTGTGACAGTCTGACGTGGAGAATCTAGGACTGTGCACAGATATAGTATTTTTGGAATTTATATGTATTAACAATGGTACTTCTACCAAATATGGTAGTTGTTTTGTATTTGTACCTCTGTAACATACGCTTGGACAGACAGAAAAACCAATGACCAAGTACTACAGGAGACAAATGAACATCGTAAACTGATTAGAGAAATTAGACGTAGACAGTCAAACATTTTTGGACATGTTATGAGAAGAAATGGATTAAAGAACTTAGTGACAACTGGCAAGATCGAAGGGAACAGACCAAGAGGAAGACCGAGAGGAAAATACCTGGATGGCTTGGCCACATGGCTTGGACGAGACAGGAACACTGAGCTAATCCACGACACTAATGATCAAGTGAAATGGCTAGTCATGACCGCCCACGCTTTCCCGCATGGCACATGATTGATTGATTGAACATACGCTTCGGCAGAAGTCCAGACCGATGTATCAACATTAAGCGCTTGGTGAAAATCTGGTTTAAAAATATACTGGACACGCAAACATTATTATTAAAAAATGAACCCTAAAAACATAATAAACGGGTAAAATTTCTTGTATGTTTAGCGGAGCATAGTGATTTCAATATAAAAATATTATTCTCACTTAATAACAGCGATAACTTGCTAAGATAATCATAAAAATATGTAATAACATTAAACAAATAACGTCCCCTTTTTACAAACATAAATATAATGAACCAAGGGAGACTAATCGGGTCCCGTGACTCATCCAGAATTGTCGCCCCTTTTGCATACTAAGCTCCCCTAGAATGACCGTTTACCTGCGCGCACAAGCAAAAAGTAATGCTCCACCGAGCACAGCCCGCGAGCGATACGACAATAGCTAGCGATCAAAGGCTGATAAGCTGTGAAGATAATTAACTTTGACGGCTAGTCGAGTTGTGGTCACTGGAAAATATGCAGTGGTCAGGCAAGAATTCAGCACAAATATGTATTTTATTTGCTGTAAATCTCTCTCTCTCTCTCTCTCTCTCTCTCTCTCTCTCTCTCTCTCTCTCTCTCTCTCTCTCTCTCTCTCTCTCTCTCGTCACTCTTCCTCTCTCTCTCTTTTCTCTATTCTCTATCTTTCTCTATCTATATCATTCTCTCTTTTTTTTCTCCCTCGCTGGCTGTCTCTCTCTCCCTCTACCTCTCTGTCTCTCTCACTCTCTCTGTCCCTCTCTCTCTGTCTCTCTCTCTTTCTTTCTCTTTCTTTATCTCTCTCTATCTTTCTCTCTAGAATTATTAATACGGGTACTGTTCAAACAAGGTATTACTATCATACTCTCTCTCTATCTCTCTCGCTCTCTCTCTCTATTTTTTTTCTCTCTCTCTTTCTCTCTGGCTCTTTCTCTCTCTCGCTCTCTCTCTCACTCTTTCTATCTCTATCTCTTCTCTCACTCTCTGTCTCTCTGGGTCTTTCTATCTCGTTCGCTTTCACTCTCTCTCTCTCTCTCTCTCTCTCTCTCTCTCTCTCTCTCACACACACACACACACACTATCTCTATCTTTCTCTCTAGAATTATTAATACGAGTACTGTTCAAACAAGTTATCGCTGTTATTAATTGAGAATAATATTTTTACATTGACATCACTATGCTCCTCTAAACATACAAGACATTTTACTCGTTTATTATGTTTTTAGGGTTAATTTTTTAATAATAATGTTTGCATGTCCAGTATATTTTTAAACCAGATTTTCACCAAGCGCTTAATGTTGATACATGGGTCTGGACTTCTGCCGAAGCGTGCAAAAGTTTTTTCATGCGGTCATTACTTGGCCTACTCGGGGTAACTCGAGTGATGGAATAAATCATTTTTCCAATCTGTCATATTGACTTCGATCTCCTCATAGAAGGGGGTTGATATATACATGACTGGGGCTCGAGCGCACCACACCGCAGCACACGCACACACACATACACACATACACATACACACACTCACACACACACACACACTGGTACTCAAAACCAGGTGCCCGGTGACTAGTTGGTCTACTTATGTATATAAGTATTCCACATGCCCGGGGCTTGCCTCGCCGCCGCCGCCGCCCGCCCGGTGACCGTATGTGACAAAAGGAAGTAGCCATCAGGACAAACAGACCAAAGAAAATACCCGCCATAATATGAAAAATGAGGGCCGTTTTCATTCTGGAGCTATACCCTTCATATAGTAAAAAATGATGTGTCTATGACGTATTGCTCCATAAATACTCTTCCATTAGGACCTACATTACTACTACTATCATGTACCATGCCGATAAGCGTGGGCGGTCATGTTCTGCCATCTCACTCGATCACCAGAGTCGTGGATCAGCTCCGTGTTCCTGTCTCGACCATGCCACGTGGCCAAGCTATCCAGGTATTTACTTCTCTGTCTTCCCCTTCGTCTCTTCCCTTCGATCTTGCCAGTCGTCACCAAGTTCTCCGAGTCATTTCTTCTCATAACATGCCCAAAAAATTCTGACTGTCTACGTCTAATGACTCTAATCAGTTTACTATTTTCATTTGTTTCTTGAAGGACTTGTGCATTGGTTTTTTCTGTCTGTCCATGGTATTCTTTGCATTTTCCTCAGAAACACATTTCTACAGCCATCAGATGTTTTTCAGCTTGACTGCTTATTGTCCACGCTTCACATCCATACAAAAGTGTAGGTTCTATGTAGCACTTCAACACTCTTTTACTCGTTTCAATTGATATCTTTTTATTGGTCAGTATGTTTTTCATCTTGCAAAAGGCTACCTTTGCAATGCAATTCTTGTTCTAATCTCTTCATTGCATCTCCTATCAGATGTTATAACTGTGCCGAGATAACTGTATCGATTCACTTGCTTAAGAATATACCCATTTACTCGTAAATCACATTGTGGTATTTCCTTCTTCCCAGTGACGATCATAATCTGTGTCTTCTTAATATTCAGTTCTAACCCTAGTTGTTCACTGTGTGCAATAACTGCATCTACTAAATTTCGCATGTCCTGTTCATTGTCTGCAATCAAGACTGTATCATCTGCATATCTAATGTTATTGATGTATTGTCCCCCAATGTTGCTTCCTTCCATATCTTCTATATTTCTGAAAATATTTTCACTGTACCGGGAAAAAAGATCCGGAGACATTACACAACCCTGTCTCACACCTCTTTTAATAGGCTGATATTGACCTACATAGTTACGAATTCTGATGGCAGCTTGTTATTTCCAGTATATTCAAAGCAATGTTTTCCCGTGATGAATTTGAATAACGAAGACACAACCAATAGATTGCACGATTTATTGCCTGGCATATTTCGCTGCATCTCGTCAGGTACATACTGCAGAAATCACACAACTTACGTGAATTAATTAGATAAATCCTTCAAACTGAAATATACACATGTTCGCACAGTAATGTTGATTGTCTACCACGGTAATTTTAAACTGACTAACATGTCTTTCTGCTAACACAGGGACGGTTTACGAAGGTTGATTAGTATAGCTTCAGCAAACTTTAACAATCGACTACTTTGTGTGTTGAACAACACGCGGAAGGCACTGTCTCTTTCAACCACGTGACCACTCTCGAGCACGTATCTCCCGACCGATGAAGCCAGACTTTTCCGGTGTGTCGGCCTGCCTAGGCTACCATCTTCTGTGTGTAGTATCTTGTCCAACCAATTCGGAATATCTTCCGAAACCCTGCAATGTAACTGTCGCTCAGTTCTGCCTATGTAGATGGCCACGCATCTGCATGTAAATTGGTAAATACAGTTTGATTTGGCGTACAAAGCTACAGGTTCTTTTACTGCTGGGACTGGGATCGGTGTGTTTCTGTGCCTGATGACTAGAGCTGCAGCACAGAATGTTCGCTCGACTGCTGTGGTGAGCCGGTCCCGCAGACGTTGCATTACGTCATCTCCTCGGAAGGTTAGCTGGATGAATACTTTGAATTTAGGGACTGTAGTTACTTCTGATTTCGGTTTTGGCTGTTGGCAGTGGCGCTTTGTAAATCCTGTGGAGTACCCATTCAGGTTTTAGGCATTCTTCAGAGTTTTAAATTCCTCTGTCAGTGTGTCCTGGGTGCATATCTTCCTAGCACGGTCAAACAGGGTCCGTACTAAGCCTCGTTTGTACTGGACAGGTGCGAAGCTCTGAAAATTTAAGTATTGGCCAGTCCATGATTCTTTGCGGTACACTGATCTTTGAATTATGCCATCTGCTCTACGTCTCATTAGGATATCTAGAAACGGCAACGCTTCGTTGTGTTCATGTTCCATAGATAAAGAGATGTTTATATGTGTCTCGTTCATTGTGGCCTGGAACGACGTTGCTTGTAGCTCGTCTGTGGTGATAATTAGTATATCCTCCACGTAACGACGGTAAAAGGCCAAGTTATTGATTTCTGAAGATCTCTTTTCTTCTAAGTGTGCCATGAAGATGTCCGCTAGAATAGGTCCAAGTGGGATCCGCATTGCCACTCCGTCAATTTGGCGATATGACTTGTTTAGAAAGTTGAATTGTGTGTTGGCAGTACATAATTTTAATAGCCTCTCTAGAATAGCTGATGGTATGCCTAGTTTTAGTTGTTTGTCTCTAATGCGTTCGCTTATTATATTCACGGTCTCATCTAATGGAACGTTGGTGAATAAAGAGGCAATATCCATGCATGCCATGTGTTTGTTGTTTATGTCCATAGTATCCAATAATTCCACCAGTTCGAATGTATCACTGAGTGTTCTTGGATCGAAGGACTGTCGTACTGGCTTTAAAATTTCAGCTAGCCATCTCGCCATTCGGTGTTGTGTCGAGTTAACCATGGAAAGGATCGGTCTTAGCGGGATGCCGGGCTTGTGAAGCTTGGGTAGACCGTACATCTGAGGTGTTTAGGGAGCCACGCGGTGTGAGCGTTTTTGCAGTGGCCTCACTGATGAGTCCTGCATTCACAAGTGACTGGATTTCTGTCCTCATTTTTGCATCCAGGTCCTCCGACTTGTTGACTGTTTGCTCTACTCTGAATTTAGATGCGTCTGATAATATATCATCCATTTTTCTCTGGTAGTCTGATATGTCCATCAGTACTGCACCACTCCCTTTGTCAGGTTTCAATGTTACAAGGGTTTTGTTGGCCTCTAACGCTTTTAAGGCAGTAAGGTGTTCGTTGGTCAGCGGACATGTCTGTTTAGAGGGGGTTGTGCGATACTGGTGTTCTAAATCTACCAGTTTGGCCTTCAGCCACCCGACTGACTCAGCAGAAGTAGGTGATAACTTGGAGACTTGATCAAACAACATTTCAAATTGTGCTTGCGACTCAACACGGTTAATGTGTTTGGGCTTTATGCAGAATTTTAATCCGTATGCAAAGGCCTCCGTTTCAATGTTGTTGAGTACGTACGACGATAAGTTCCTCACATATTTCTCTGGGTTGTCTAGTACTGACGTAGTTATCTTTTCAGTGCTCAGTGATTTGTTGAGGGGAGCATTCTCTGCGATTTTCACCTTGTACACTGTTTCAATGCAGAATTTAGTGAACTTCAAGTAGCCATACAAGCTCAATTCTTTGGTGACGTAGTAGGCAGAACTGTGTGTGCGCTTGAGGTTGGCCAGTTTAGACTGGGTTTCTTCTATCTGGTTTTTTGTCAGTCGTCTCAGGTTTTTTCTTGTTGGACATATTCTGTCCGCCCTGAGAGATCTAAAATACCGGTGAGGGAATATTCCCGTCTTTAGGCATTCCTCGAGAAATCTCAATCGACACTCCTGTACCGATATTTTACACTTCAGCTTGAGTAATCCATCCAATCGCTTCACTGTTGGTAATGGAATGGTAATGGCTTCATCGGTCGTGAGACACGGGCTCGAGAGTGGTCACGTGGTTGAAAGAGACAGTGCCTTCCGTGTGTTGTTCAACACACAAAGTAGTCGATTGATAAAGTTTGCTGAAGCTATACTAATCAACCTTCGTAAACCGTCCTTGTGTAAGCAGAAAGACATGTTAGTCAGTTTAAAATTACTGTGGCCAAACCCAAAGCAGACGTAACCACAGTCCCTAAACTCAAGGTATTCATCCAGCTAACCTTTCGAGGGGATGACGTAATGCAACGTATACAAGACCGGCTTACTACAGCAGTAGGTCGAACATTCTGTGCGGCAACTCCAGTCATTAGATATAAAACCGTACCGATTCGTACACCAGCAGTCAAAGAGCCTGTTCCTCTGTACGCCACAAACAATTGTATTTACCAATTCACATGTAGATGCCAGGCCGTTTACATTGGTAGAACAGAGAGACAGCTTAACAAACGGGTTTCAGAACACATACCTCAATGGGTCAACAAGATACAACACACAGGAAATGCTAGCCTCATGGGGCCGACAATCGGTAGGCACATTGTCGACAGTGGCCATGTCGTGGACAGAGACACTGCATTTCGCGTGTTGTTTAACACACAAAATACTCGCTTGTTAAAATTTGCAGAAGCAATTATGATCTATCAACGCAAGCCAGAATTGTGTAAACAGAAAGACATGTTAGTCAGCTTAAAATTACCGTGGTAGATAAGTGACATTACTGTGCGAATATGTGTATATTTCAATTTGAAGGATTTATCTAATTAATTCACGTAAGTTGTGTGATTTCTGCAGTATGTACCTGACGAGATGCAGCGAAATATGCCATGCAATACATCGTGCAATCTATTGTTTGTGTCTTCGTTATTCAAATTTCCAATATATGGTTTTTACAAGTCAAAGGTCTTTTCCATCAATTTGTAGATCTTCAAGCATTCTTATCATGTCGATTAAATACATGGTGTTTAAAAGCATAAACAGAAAAGATATTATTGGAGGAAGATGTTATTGTGATGAGGTGGAATGAGTATATAAGAGAATAATATCATAGAGAAAAGGAAGAGTTAACAGAAGAAAGAAATTAGAAGGTCCACCTATTATAAAAGATAAAGTCGCTGACGCTATCAAACATATGAAGAAAGAAAAAACGCATGGGCCAGATGGAATCACAATAGAAGAATTAGAAATACTGGGAAAATTTGGAATAGATATATTAATCACAATGTTGAGTGATATTTACAGCAGTGGATATTTACCTAGCAATATACCAAAAATACAAGGAGCAATTGAATGCGAGGATTTTCGTACAATTAACCTAATAAACCATGTCACTAAGCTTCTAATCAGAATTATAATGAGAAGAACAAGAAAGAAAATAAAAAATTTGTGAAGAAAAGTATCGGTTTGTGGAAGGAAAGGGTACAAACAATGCATTATATACATTACGGACACTAATGGATAGATCAATAGAAACATATAAAGACATATATTTGTGCTTCATAGATTATACTAAGGCATTTGATAAAGTAAAACGTGATGAACTGATTAAAACGTTAGAAGATATTAACATTGATGGGAAAGATCTCAGAATAATAGACTATTTACTGGAACCAAGTTGCAGCAATTAAAATGGGAAATAGAGAGGGCAACTATGAACACATAAAGCTAGGAGTACGACAGGGATGTGTCTTGTCACCGGATCTCTTCTCCTTCTATAGCGAAGTAATAATGTGAGAGATCAAAGAGAAGCCAGGAATACTAATAAGAGGTTATAGTATAAACAATATACGCTATGCAGATGACACAGTATTGGTGGCGGATAATGCAGCAGACCTACAACAATTGTTGGACATTGTAAAAACAGAGAGTGCAAAGAAAGGACTGGCCTTGATTTGCAAGAAAACAGTAACAATTATGATATCAAAGAAAATGGTGACACCAAAATGTGAAATGGACATAGAAGAGAAAATTCTTAACCAAGTGGATAAATTTACATACCTAGGGGCATTTATAATATCAGAAGGAAGATGCACAACAGAGATTAAGAGCAGAATAGGGCAGGCAAAAGCCACATTTCTGAAAATGTCTTATGCACTAAGACACTACAATTGAATGTAAGAAATAGTGTGCTGAAGTTCTATATAGAGCCTGTTGTGCTGTATGTCAGTGAATCTTGGAATGTAAATGAACAAATTAGGAAGAACTTGGATGCAACAGAGATGTGGCGAATTCCTTGGACTGACAAAGTAACTAACAACGGTTGCCTGAAACAGGCTAATGAAAATAGAAAATTATATACACCAATAAAAAAGAGACAAACAGCTTTCTTTGGTCACGTGATGAGAAGAGAGGCTTCGGGGAACATCGTGACAACTGGAAAGGTCGACGGGAAGATAGGCAGAGGCAGGTCAAGAGAAATTATGCTGGATGGACTGAGACGGTGGCATGGAGGAATATCAGCAGCAGAGTTGATCCAGAAAACCAAGGACCGAGATATATTTAAAGTCATATATTTAAAGAACATCTTCGCCAGCTGGCATGGCATTTGATGATTATATATATATATATATATATATATATATATATATATATATATATATATATATATATATATATATATATATATATATATATATATATATATTCTGATCTCTTGTAAGAGAGAAAAACACACTACGGCTATGATAAACTTGCACCAATAGCTTACCTCCATGACAGTAAAACTGGGCGATGTTTAAATCTTTGTAGCATCGGTAGAAGGCCATGCAATTGTAACTCTGCGCATGAATAAATACGAAATGTACAGTTAATTCACTGATGAAAAAAACATGAGATAGGTCATTTTACGGTTAATTCACCGAACGAAAGAACGAACGAACGAACAATCTTTATTTTCAAAGGGTTAAGAATTGGGCACGCAGTCCAGTCTGACATTCTGCCCTTCTTCTCTATTTCCTCTCATACATTCTTTCATTCAACATCACTTATGAAGCTAATCTTTGACAACAAAAGAACAATAAGCATTATAACGCGTGAAAAATAATCAAAAAAATACATGACTCACTGAGGCAATGTTTAACATGGGCATTATAAATACCTAAGGAAGATGTAACGTGCTATGCATATGGGAATGTTTATTAGCTAGTTGTCGTTTAGATAATTTACCAATATTATTGTGTTTTTTTTTAAGTTTTTTTTTTATGAAGGCATGTAGTCTGTACTGAGGTAGTGTTCAAACAGGTTGCGAATGTATTTATAATGATTGGTGGTGTCTTTGATTTCTTGTGGAAGATTGTTCCACAACTGAGTGGCAGAGTATGCTAAGCTTGTTTTATATAAGTCTATCCTAGGTTTAGGGACATGAAGTATATTTAGTCGTTCGCTATGTCTTAGCGTTATATTTAAACAATGGCCAAAGGTAGCTTGGAGCATTATAAAATAGGATTTTGTGAATTAGTTTAGCCTTATTAAAAAGTAGGCGTTTGTGGAGTGGCAGTAACTGAAGACAGTTTATGTAGGTTAGAATTGTCGGTAAGCTTTTCACCATTAATTGAACACACTGCCCTTTTCTGGAGTGAATAAAGGCGTTTTGTTATTAGATTTGGAGCATCCATCCCAGATTGTGGAGCAATAATCAATGTGTGTTTGTAAGTGAGAAGCATAGAATATTTTTCTTGTGTTTTCGTCAAGGAAATTTTTAATTTTGGCAAGTTGGTATACTTTTTTGGCTATTTGTTTAACGAGAGCATGAACATTGGAGTTAAAGGTTAGATTTTGATCAACGATGAGACCCAGTGCCTTGTGCTCGGTTACACTTTCTACAGGCGTGCTACCAATGTGCAGCTGAAGAGCTCTCTGCGAGTTTAGAGTGTGAAGTCTTTGCCTGGCTTGCTATTAACATAGATGTTGTTTTAGAAATGTTAATTTGCATGCGGTTTGCATGACTCCAGTTAACTACATTATTTCCTGTTGCAAGGATGATTCTAGCATATTACAATCAATAGCGTTTGTACATACTGTGCAGTCGTCTGCAAATAGATCGCAGGACGACGAAAGATATAAGGGAAGATCATTTATATAAGTGGAAAATAACAGAGGGCCAAGTATAGATCCCTGTGGTACTCCAGTATTAATTGTAATGGCTTGAGATAAAGATTTATTGTGTCATCAAACCGAACAAAACATGAGTTAGGGAATTTTACAATTAATTCACCGAACAAAACATGAGATATGGGATTTGTTATTTTCCGGCGTTGTGGCTCAGGGGCAGTGAAAACGTTTCACAATTCTGTACCTGATAATTCAGTAGGTGTGTTTTCCCTACCCTGTAACATCCGGAATGTTATAGCAACTCTGTTATTCTGACATATCATTGGAGCGTCAGTTCCGGTTTATGGGGTTGAGATAAGCTAAGTTGAGCTATGAATTGACATCACTGCACTCAGGACATTCCCATGTGCACTCCGCCCTCGCGTTCAAAAGCCAGTGAACAGTCACATTACTAATCGTTCCTACCGCTATGTGATTGAAAGTTCTCCTGATTTTTCTTGTTTTGAGATTCTACCAGAACCCCTGCCAATCCCCCCGCAATATGGGGTATGTCGCGTCGTGCTCCATAGCATTAATTCATCATGTGCCATGCAAGTAAGCGTGGGCGGTCATATTTCGCCATTTCACGCAATCACCAGAGTCGTGGATCAGCTCAGTGTTCTTGCCTCGACCATACCACGTGACCAAACCATTCAGGTATTTACTTTTCTGCCTTCCACTTGTTCTCTTCCCCTGGATCTTGCCAGTTGTCGCCAAGTCCTCCAATTTATTTTTTCCCATAACCTGTCAAGAAAAATGTGACTGTATACGTCTTAATTTCTCTAATCCATTTACGGTTTTCATTTGTTCTTGTATGACTTTGTCATTGGTATTTCTGTCTGTCCCGTGGTATTCTTTGCATTGTCCTCAGAAATCACATTTCCACGGCCATCTTTTTTTTTTTTTTTTGTGTGGTCAGTATGTATTCCGTCTTTCAAGAGGCTACCTATACCATGGCGATTCCTGTTCTAATCTCTTCAAGGCACCTCCCATCAGATGTTATGTCTGTTCCAAGATATTTGTACCGATTCACTTGTTTAAGAATATTCCCATTTACTTGCATAATCACATTGTGTTATTTCCTTCTTCCTAGTAACAATCAGGAGGCTGCGTGGTCTCGAGGTATGGTGTCCGCCTCGAGTGCTGGAGGTCCCGGGTTCAGACCCCGGTGAGGACCTGGATTTTTTTCTCGTGGACTTCTAGTAATAAAATTTCCCCTGGTCTCTGGGTAGTGAGAAGGGACGCTCGTGTGTATTGTTGCGCACGTAAAAAATCCCTTGGCAGTTGGAAATCGAAAAAGAGTAGCCTAACGGCGCTGCCCGGGAAAAATTTTCGATATAAAAATCTACCCAAAGCATTTCAGGATCCTCGCTGGTGCTACGGAGTTCGTGCACTGAGCTGAGTTTCTCCAGACTCAGGTTTGAGTTAGGGGGAGAACGGAGCACTTATGGGTTTGCACCCGTGTGCCGTGATGTTGATCCATCGACTAAACGTAAACTAAACTAGTGACAATCATAATCTGTGTCTTCTTGCAATTTAATTCTAACCCTACTAAATCTACTAAATGTTGCAGATCCTGCTCATTAACTGCAATCAATACTGTATCATAAAAACTACAAGGAGGCAACTAGAACCTTCTACAAAATGATAAGTGCAATAAGAACCAGAGGAGAACCCTTTGATCCAACTGAAATAATTAACAGCGAAAATGGAGAACCAATAAGTGAACAAACACAAATCCTAATGGGATGGAAACAGTACTTCGAACAACTTCTCAACAGTCCACCAGATGTCACAGCAATTCAAGAAACCGGCACAGATGCCACCGAAAAATTAGAACCAGACATAATGAAAGAAGAAAATATAGAAGCCGTCAGATTAGCCCCATTCAACAAATCACCAGGACAAGATGAAATACCAAATGAACTAATTAAAGCAGCAAGAGAAGTAGGAACAGCATGGCTACATAGACTATTCAACCATGTTTGGGTAGAACAACAGACACCACGAGACTGGGGAAACGCCATAATTATCCCTATTTGAAAAAAAACAAAGGCAGCAAACGATACTGCACACAATACAGAGGCATTTCCCTTTTGAGGCATACTGGGGAAATACTTTACAAAATTCTTGAGAAAAGATTACGAACTACTAAAGAACCCCAGCTAAGCGAAACACAACTTGGATTTAGGAGAAACAAAGGATGCACAGATGTCATGTTTGCCCTTAGACAACTTATAAAAAAATCAATCGAATTTAATGAAACACTCTACTTAGCCTTTGTCGACCAAGAAAAGACATCCGCTAGAGTAGATAGAAACAAGCCTTGGGAAATCCTCAAACAATATGGAGTGAGTACACATCTAACAAACCAGTGTAGAAGGTTATACAACAGTGAATGCATAGTGAGAGCAACTGGAGGACACTCAGAAACCTTCACCATAAGATCTGGAGTACGACAAGGTTGTGTCCTGATCCCTCTTTTGTTCATAACCTATATAGACAACATATGTAAAGAAACCAGCCAAACAGAGACCGCAAGAAAATCACATGACGAGAACACAGAAGATACACCATCTGCAAATTACACAATTAGAAAACTCCTGTTTGCGGACGACCAAGCACTAATAGCAAAATCAGAAGCTGAATTACAAGACCACATAAATAGTCTAAACGAAATGTGTAGGGAACATAACATGAAAATTAGCACATGTAAAACAGAGGTAATGGCTATAACTAAAGAAGAAAATACAACAACAATTCCCCTAAACGAACATCCCCTGAAACAAGTAAAAAGTTTCAAGTACCTAGAAAGTACAATATCATCAAATAGCAAATCAGAAGACGAGATTGAAAGTAGAACAATAAGGCAAACCAACTCATTGGACAAATGGCACCAATACTAAAGAACAAACATGTATCAATAACTACTAAGAAAGCACTTAAAAATACAATCTTCCTATCAACTCTATGCTACCAAAGCCGAACCTGGACAATGACAGAAAAAGAGAAAATAAAAATCACAACAACAGAAATGAGATTCCTGAGAAGAATACTCAAAGTATCAAGAAGAGATAAGATCATAAATGAAGAAATCAGGACTAAAGTGGGGGTTATAGCAGCGCTAGATTTTATTAGAAGGCAGCAAGTAAAATGGTTTGGCCATGCAAGTAGGTTACCAACTTAACTGTATACCACAACAAGCAATGATGTACAGACCAAATGGAAGCAGAGGAAGAGGCTGACCACGTATACGAACGGACGGAGGGAATAGCAGAGTCCATGGGAATATCGATATATGAAGACCATAAGCGGGCATTCTCCCGCTGTTTATACTCCACTTCGACACCGCAAGGTACAAGAGGAACATGATGAGATGAGAGATGAGACGTCCCTCAATAATGATTCCTTTCATTACTTTCATGTCTTACTTCATCGAAAGTAAAGATGTAGGTCTTTGTTTACTTCTGTAGAAAGTTCAATTAATGTTCTCATCATATAATCAGCATTTACTGTACTGTTGCCTTCTACAAACCCACATTGTTTTTCTCCTATTTCGGGTTGTATTTCATCCTAATTCTTTGTACGATAATTCTTAGCAAAATCTTCATCTAATTGTTTGATGTTGATCACATTCCAAGACTTATGATTTCTTCAGGATGGATTGCAGTAAATATAGAATTACATGATTCAGGATGTATATCTCCAGTATCATATATTGTGTTCAGCAGTCTGGTGATCTGGTCTATTCCGCATTCTTCTAAGGCAGGGGTCACCAAACTTTTTTCAAGGCGGGCCGGATAACTGACAAAATGACGAGCGCGGGCCGCATACTCATTCTGTACAATACTTGCGCCGGTCTCCGCGGCGAAGGTAATACGGACGTGGTTCGTAATCCCGTATACACGCGTTCGAAACACAAGCTGCAGCCCTATTTGGCAGCAGACAGCGTTGCGCTGATTTTTTTATGCTATGGTATGGGCTCCGGTCGTTCAGAAAGCAAAAGCAAACTACTGAACGTAAACTTGCCAAGACATCAACAACAGCAAAAAAATGCTGGTGTCGACTGCAAACGTCATGTAAAGGATATGCAACTAACTTTAACCATACTTGCAAGCCAGAATGAAAGCTCTGAGGAAAAAGTCGAAAAACTAAGTTAATCATGGGTGAGTGGCGTGCAATGCACACAAAAACAAAAACATAGATAACTAACATATTCATTTACTACAAAAAAAGTTATCAAAGAAGGCGACGTTAGCAAAAAGATAGTTACTTCCATACATGCTGCAAACGGATGCAAACTCTTCCGTTATCTGCAATGTCCAAATGACTCCACGAATGAATACGAGAAGTTGTGACGTTCTCGAACTCTGAGGAGGTCAGTAGACTCATGCAGCGCCAGAGAATACCACACAAGTTCCTAGTTGTCTCGCGTTTAGTCGTAGCAACTATGTTCTCTCCGTGTTCTTCTGTTTCTCCGCACAACTGAACTTTGCGGAAAGGCTGATAGTTCCCAAACAAATCGGCTTTCTCAGGACACAGGTCATTTGCTGCTCTCCATTCATTATACCACTTTGTATGAAGTTGCCCTCAGTAAACACTGTTTTTCCTCGTTTTTATGCCATCTTATGCACTATTTTGTAATTGCCTACGAGTGACAGATTCATTGTCAGCACACTTTCTCGTGAAGAGATTTCTTTATGTTTCTAAACCACGTTTCATGGACTCATATTTCTCAGAGAGTGATTTTCCAGAAAACTTTGAATATGTTGATAGATGTTTTGTTTCGTAGTGACTCCTAAGATTGTGCTCTTTTAAAACGGCAACACTTTTGCTGCACATTACGCAGCTGGCTTTCTTGTCCTTTGTTTCCACAAAGAAGTACTTTACTCCCCATTCTTCATTGAAAACGCGACATTCGGCGTCCACTTTTCTTTTCTTAGTAGCCATAATGAAGGGTGTAGTAAACAGGATCTGAAAATGAAAAAGACATTGAATTAGAAACATAATTTGAAGCTACGCTCACCAAAGGTACAAATAAAGTTTATAGATACCCTTGGTAATAGAATATATCTCATAATAAGGTTTGCAAAATATATTAATAAAGCCGGCCTAAATAAACAGCCTAGAGCAGAGTTTTTCACCCTTGGTTCGGCGAGTGGCAGCCAGGGGTTCCGCCGAAACAGATCGAAATCGCCTAAATGCAACATTTCTGCCCATCTGGTTTATTACATAAAGTGGGACAAACACTTGGACCATCACTCAGAATTCTTTGAGCAACGTAAACATTTGAGTAAGGATCTGCTCCAGCAGAGAGGTTGAAGAAACACTGGCCTAGAGATCAACTTGATTAACATCCTTGACCGGGGAATTCTTCTGAGCTGGGGATAATATTTTCGTAATAACACGAGGCTTCTATGGCATTTTTATACTTTGTTTGCTACTTTATTGCCTCCATTCACACTTGTAGTTCACTTACCTATCACTCTCAAACAAAGAAATCCGTGTTACATACTTATAAAATGGGTGACTGACAAAAAGGAGTAAATATTTCTGGAGCAACGGACCTGTGTTGACAGCCGGAAGCATCTGGGGGAGGGAAAGATGCGCGCGCGCGCGTTTGTGTGTGTTGCCATGGAAACCAAGGTAACGTCAGAGCGTAGGCGGCTCTACCTCGAGCCGGGAAAAGACCTGGGATAGCGCGAAATAAGCAAACATTACAATAAACAAGAACATCTAGATACAATAATTTATAACTGAAAATAGTAAATTTAAGACACATAGTAACCAGGAGATCTCCGCGCGTGTAAAGTTCTCCTATTATTCTAAACATAATATTTACATTTAAATTTTATCACATCGTCTCGTGTTCCATACGTTATATCAAGCAAGTTTGAGTACCGTCGGTGGGTCGGATGAAATGACGTGGCGGGCCGGATCCGGCCCGCGGGCCGTAGTTTGGTGACCCCTGTTCTAAGGCATAGATCATCTCTGTTGTGATGTTATCTAGTCCCGGTGTCGTGCCAGTTTTCATATGGTTAAGAGCATTCTGAACTTCCATCTTCAAACTTGATGGTCCTTCATTATTATTCCGAATATTATACTGTTCTTCTCTTGTATCATCGTACAGGTTTTTCACATAATCTGACTATGTATGTGAAATCTGATCTTTTTCTATTATGATTTTCCCATCTTTTGATTTCTAGCTCCATAGCAAGATAACCTCTTTTAAGAAACAAATGCATACTTATACTGTTTGTGCAAATATGAGAAGTTTTGATGACGCATATTTTACACTTTTTCATGTCACTCCTTCATAGAGAGTTATTATTTTCTTCTTGCATGCATTTGAGTCCTCTCTGGTAGAAGAAGCTTGTGCACTGTGCTAAGATTGCCGTGTCATATATGGTAGTAGACTGAGCACTTGTAGAGATATTCGAGAGCAATAAAGAAGTTAATCTTTGACTGAAAACAAACTAAACAGGTAAGTGCATATATGTATTTGTGTTTGCATGCGTGCATACGCCCGTGTGTGTATCTGCCTGACTGTCGTCTGTTTGAATTCCAACCTGCCTGTCGTCTGTCTGTCTACCTGTCGTCTGTCTATCTACCTGTCTACCTGTCGTCTGCCTGTCTACCTGTTGTCTGCCTGTCTGCCTATCGTCTGTGTGTCTACCTGTCGTCTGCATGTCTACCTGTCGTCAGCCTGTCTACCTGGCGTCTGTCATCCCACCTGTCGTATGCTTGTATGTTATCTGTCCATCGTATATCTGCCTGCCTGCCTGCCTGTCTGCCTTCTGTCTATCGTATATCTGCCTGCCGGTCTGCCTTATGTCTATCGTATATCTGCCTGACTGTCTGCCCTCTGTCTATCGTATATCTGCCTGCCTGTCTGCCTTCTGTCTATCGTATATCTGCCTGCCTAAGTGTCTGTCTGCCTTCTGTCTATCGTATATCTGCCTGCCTGTCTGTCTCTCAGTGCTTGTGTCCTCCCCATTTTCTCCATTGCTACTATAGAGGTTGTCTGCCTTCTGTCTATCGTATATCTGCCTGCCTACCTGTCTGTCTGCCTTCTGTCTATCGTATATCTGCCTGCCTGCCTGTCTGCCTTCTGTCTATCGTATATCTGCCTGCCTGCCTGTCTGCCTTCTGTCTATCGTATATCTGCCTGCCTGTATGCCTTCTGTCTATCGTATATCTGCCTGCCTTTATGCCTTCTGTCTATCGTATATCTGCCTGCCTTTATCCCTTCTGTCTGTCGTATATCTGCCTGCCTGTCTGCCTTCTGTCTATCGTATACCTGCCTGCCTGTCTGCCTTCTGTCTATCGTATATCTGCCTGTCTGCCTTCTGTCTATCGTATATCTGCCTGCCTGCCTTCTGTCTATCGTATATCTGCCTGCCTTTATGCCTTCTGTCTATCGTATATATGCCTGCCTGTCTGCCTTCTGTCTATCGTATATCTGCCTGCCTGCCTGTCTGCCTTCTGTCTATCTTATATCTGCCTACCTTCCTGCCTGTCTGCCTTCTGTCTATCGTATATCTGCCTGTCTGTCTGCCTGTCACCTTATTACCATCTGCCTGCATGACTGTCCGATGACTGGGTGTGTTTAGATGTTTAGGTGTGGGCTTTGTTGTGTGTGGGTGAGTTGGTTGGTTGGTTTATACGTGTATCTATTTGTTTGTGGTTGCGTGCGTATATCTGTGTGCATGTGTGTATGTGGCGTGTGTATATGTATATGCATATGTGTGTGTGTGTGTGTGTGTGTGAGAGAGAGAGAGAGAGACAGAGAGAGACAGAGAGACAGAGAGAGAGAGAGAGAGAGAGAGAGATAGAGAGAGAGAGAGAGAGAGAGAGAGAGACTAAATAATACTCACATAATCACTGTAAAACGCGTCTGACAATCCCGTGCAGTCGAAAGGAATCGGATCACAGGATACGCCCGGTCTTCTGAAGTAACACATTATCATTATTATTAAGATGTAATGCAGATAGATAACCTCGTAAACACACATGTGGTCTAGGTAAAACTGAATGAGACAAAGAGAGAGAGTGTGTGTGTGTGTGTGTGTGTGTGTGAGAGAGAGAGAGAGAGAGAGAGAGAGAGAGAGAGAGAGAGATAGAGAGATACAAAAACACTAATACCAGCAGAAAAGTTCCTCAGCTTGCCAGGCCACCCTATGAAGAGAGAGACTGGATGGATAGTAGAGCCAACAGTACTCCACATAGATTAGTGTGCATGCTAAACGTCACTTGTATAAGGGGCGTTCATTTGAAATCCGTTCGTGCCACACCGCGCGTAATTGCGTACGTTGAACATGATCATGTCATAGTCATGTGATAAGTACTGACCAATGAATAAAAGAGCACGTGCTTATCGTTCGCATAGGTTCGGTTTCTGACCGTTGAGAAAATGGCCGGGTTGATTTAAAATCCGTCCAAAGAAGCTCAAAGAGCGGTGATTCAGTTTCTTTCACTTGAAGGATGTCGATCAGTGGACATTCATCGAAGAATGCAGACAGCGTATGGTAAAAAATGTGTGTCGAAAACAACAGTGACAGACGGAATGAATGTTTTGGAAAGGACGTCGGTTCACGACAGATCTTCGACGGCCGGGTCAAGAGCACACTGTTGCAACAGTAAAAAACCATCACCAAAATTGACAGATGAACCGTTGTCGAAGTGTACGTTCGCTAGCGAAAGAATTTCATGTGTCAATTGGGACAATTTAAAAGGTCGTTCATAAGAAACTGCAATATCGGATTGTGTGTTCACAGTGGGTACCACGGATGTTGACCGACCACCAAAAAGAGGAACGCATGGGATGGTGTTTGAACCACTTGCTGCGTTACAGAGTGGAGGGTGATGCAGTTCTCTTCCGCATAGTGGCAGGCGATGAATCATGGTGTCACCACTTTGAAACGAGCAGCAAAAGAGAGAACATGCAACGGAAGCATGCTGGATCGCCAAAAGCCAAAAATATGGAAGTTTCAGGTTTCCTCTGGTAAGGTTATGATGAGCGCATTTTTTTTTAACGATGAATGACTATTATTGGCCGACTTTAAAGAACCTGGTGTCAACATCAACTCTACCCACTACTTGCAAACACTAGACAAGCTGCAAAAAGCCATCAAGAATAAACGACGAGGCAAGCTTTCTCGCCGTGTGATTTTGTTGCACGATAATGCTCGTCCGCATGTCGCAAAGATTGTGCTGGAAGCATTAGCAAGGAAGACGTAAGAAATTCTGAAACATCCAGCCTATTGTCCTGATTTGTCACCATGTGATTTTCATTTGTTCTGACCTCTAAAAAACAACTCTCAAGGGGTATAATTTCACACAGATGCAGACGTAACGAACGCGGCAAACACATGGTTCAGTGAGCAACCACAATCCTTTTTTTTTTTTTTTTGCGGACGGCAGTCGCCGCCTATCTAAGCAATGGGATTATTGCCTGAATGCCTACGGCAACTTCTTCTGACCAATCCGTGGTGCATAATTCATTCAAAATGAATGCTTTGTTTAATTCTACCACACCTGTTAATGTTTCTTTCATGCTTTTGTAATAAAGCCATTGGAACGGTTTTAAATGAACGCCCCTAATAATTATTTTCTAGTAAAGCTTTCCAATTCTACATCTGGGTTTTGTTGACTTACTAAGAGCCATTTCCTTCTTCTTCTTTCGTTCCCCTGAAATATGACTATAACTGCAATTGTGTCTTTTGTGTGAATCTAACAGTCTTTCTTAGTTCACTCAGCGGTCCATAGAGTTTATCGTCCACTGTTGTCTCTCTAGGCCAGATTATTCGCCTGGATATATTGTAGTTTGGGCAGGCCTAGAGTATGTTCTTTTCTGTCTGCGACGCCAAACCACATGTGCACATGGCTGAGTCACCAATCTTGAATTTTGTATACATGTGGTTGCGTAATCTATTGTGTCCTGTTCTGCGGCGCAGAATAATGACTTGTTCTGGTCTGTCCATAACGTGGTAGTCGTCTTGAGTAGGGTTTGGTGGCCATCTGACTGATTTGATCATTCTTTTCTTTTGGTGGTATGTATTGGGCACATCAGGTTGTTCTTCTTTTGCACCTTCCTTAGCCAATCGATCAGCTCTGTCGTTTCCGGGTACTCCATAGTGGGATGGTATTCACTGTATGGTGACCTTATGCTGACTGCTGAGTTCAGAAAGTAGTGTCCTTAGAACTGGCAATTTCCCAATCAGGAGTGCCACTATTACTGATTTTGCATCTGTCAATATCACCACAGGTTGTGTACCATGGCTGGTATTTTGTAATTTCTCTGTGGCTATCTTGATTGCCTCAATTTCAGCATCATAGTTATGGCAGTATTTTCCTGTTGGAACTCTGGCCGAGTCCCTAGTATTATTTGGGTATTCTATGTACACTCCCGCTCCACCATTTCGAACAGCATTTTGTGCTGACCCATCTGTGTAGACTCGGATCCAGAGATCCTGTGGGTATTCGTCATCAAGGAAGCTGAGAGTGGCTGTTCTGCGCTGTACACTGTTCTGTTCTTCCTTGTCAAATATTCCTCTCACTTTTGTCTGGATTTGTAAGCGATAGTCTATGTTCATCGTTCCATGAGGTTCGCTCTGGAATAGTTGTCAGGGGGATACCAACTGTGGGATGATCGGTAGTTTCTCTGCAGAGTCGTTTGGCCTGGTGGATAAAACAACTTCTTTTCAACCACCCCATAGCTAAGTTTTCAAATCGGTTCTTCACAGGGTGGCCTGGCAAGCTAAGGAACTTTTCTGCTTGTATTAGTGTTTTTGTATCTCTGCGTTCTCTCAGTGCTTGTGTCCTCCCCATTTTCTCCATTGCTACTATAGAGGTTGATCGCATCTCTCCTGTGATGACTCTAAGTGCTTGATTTTGCACCTTGTTCAGCTCTTGTAGTGTGGTTTTTGATGCCATCATATAAATAAGTTTTGCGATGCGCAAGTTTTTTTGGTGTGCAAGTTCTCGGGTGTGCATGTTTTCGCGTGTGCAAGCTGTTGGGCGTTCAAGCTGTTGGGCGTGCATACTGTTGGGTGTGCATGCTGTTGGCCGTGCAAGTATTTGCGACGTGCAAGGCATGCAAGTTTTCTGCGTGCAAGTTTGCGACTTGCTATATTTGTGTGTGTGTGTGTGTGTGTGTGTGTATGTGTGTGTGTGTGAGTGTGTGTGTCTGTGTGTGTGGATGTACAGCGTTCTATATTTCGTTTGCAAGTATTTGTGTGTGTGTGTGTGTGTGTGTGTGTGCGTGTGTGCGCGCGCGCAAGTTTTCGGTGTGCATGTTGTCGCGTGTGTTTATCGGTGTGCAAGTTTTTCGTGTGCAAGTTTTTCGGGTGTCTTAATTTCCGGATGTGCAATTTTCCGGGCCTGCGAGTTTTCCGGTCTGCAAGTTTATGCGGCTGCGCAAGATTTTCTAGTGTGCAGGATTTTCGGTATGCAAGTTTATTCCGTGTGCAATCTTTTGCGATGGGCAATCTTTTTCGATGTGTACTCTTTTTCTGTGTGCAACTTTGCTCTGTGCAAGTTTTATTCTGTATGCACATTTATTCGGCACATATTGTGCACGTTTTTTTTCTCTGCTGCCCCCTTTGTTTCAGCTGCGCAAGTAGATTCGGGTGTTGAAGTCTTTTTGGGTGTGCAAGTTCTTTTCGCGTGTGCAAGTTCTTTTCACGTGTGCGAGCATGTGCAAAAACGTTTTTGTGACTACAATTTTTTTTTTTTTGCGCGCGGGCCAGTATTTTTTTTTTTTTTTTGCTTGAGCAAGTGTTGTTTGCGTGTTCAAGTTTTCTTTTGTTGTTGTTGTTGTTGTTGCGGTGTAGATGTTTTCGAGTGTGCAAGTTTTCGGGTTTGCAAGTTTTCTCTTGCAAGTTTTTCGATGTACAAGAACACGCGTGCGCGTGTGTGTGTGTGTGTGTGTGAGTGTGTGTGTGTGTGTGTAAGTCTGTGTGTGTGTAAGTCTGTGTGTGGGTGAGAGCCTCCCCCCCCTCCCCGCCCCCGACTTAATGGAAATACAATACAACCATTAGAAGATGTAACAATGAATTATTAATCTGCTCTGCTTACGGGAGACATCTCCGTGAGTCCATGTCGAGCAACTGACCCACAGGACACTTGTGTTCAATGTAGGCGCCATTCACACACTCCTTGTAGCCCCAGCAGTTGATCTCTATGAGTCCAAACATGCCCACATTTTTGCAGATCTCGTCCGGCGCTCGAGTTGTGGTCGCGACTGACGCTAGGATACAGAAGCTGGCATAAATACAGTTATTTTAACAAGAAATTGTCTGGTTACTTATCTAACTAGCCGACTCTGTGGCGTAGGGGTAACGAATGCAATTAGTACCGCGTTCGAAACTTAGTTGCGGTCGATTTGGAAGCAGACTGTCTTGCATTGGTTTCTATACACAAGGTATGTGTGCCACCCACAATATGACGTTTCTCTTCCCATTGCATGGATAACAATCTATATTTGTAAATGGTTCAGTCATCTTTTGCAAACAAAGTCTGACACACTGCCCCTGTTTGCATGCAGTGGGATCGTTCCCATTTATTGACTTCGGCATGAATCATCGGGTGGTGGCTTAGATTTACTCTTTAGCTAACTCATGCAGATCAATGTCCTCCCCATATAATTCACTTGCGTCCTCTTTATCTCCTCTGCGTGTTTTAGGCCTTCCTCGTGTTCATGTGCCCAGTGGATTCCACACAAACATCTTTCTAGTTATACTATTCTCAGGTTTTATCACAGCACGTCATATCCAGCGTGTGTCATGCCTTCGCCTCCTGATTCACAATTTGTTTATTTTAACTCATCATCATGTGCCATGCCGAAAAGCAGCGTGCACATGTTTCGCTATCTCAAACGATCACCAGAGTCGTTAATCAGATCTGTGTTCTTATCTTGACCATGCTATGTGGCCAAGCTTCTCTGTCTTCCCCGTGTTGTTGTTTTTTTTTCACCTCAATCATGCCAGTTGTCATCAGATTCTCCAATTTATTTCTTCTTATAACGTGTCCAACAATTTTGACTGTCTACATCTAATTTCTGTAATCAGTGAACCGTTTCCATTTGCTTCTTTAGGACTTGCTCATTGGTTTTTCTGTCTGTCCATGGTACTCATTAGGTTTTCTTCAGAAATCACAGTTAAACTGTCATTAGATATATTTCTTCAGAGTGTCTGCTATGACTCACATCCATACAAAAGTATAGGTTCTATGTAGCACTTTTCTCGTTGCATTTGACATCTTTTTATTGCTCGGTGTTTTCCATCGTGCATCAGGCTACCTTTGCCATTGCGATTCTTGTTTTAAATCTCTTAATGGCATCCCCCATCAGATGAAATAAGTGTTCCAAGAACCACATGCCACACCATGTTGCCTTTATTATCTTGATTGTCTTGGGATCTCATAAATAATCAACAATAGAGATTATAAGATGGATGTTTTCACCCAAGAATTGCTGGTCTGGTGAAAACGAGCAGGCGGACAGATTGGCTGGGTTTGCACCACTTGGTGGGGTTCATTGGCACCTTGCCGTCTTGACAAACGATATTTTGTGCTTTAGAAAGGCATAATAACTTTTACCTATGGCGGTAGCGAATGTGACTGTTAAGGCCAATTTGCGCTGTAAATGTCCGTTCACAGTGGGTGCATGTGAACACGTGGTCATGTCCACCATCATGCACCATCTTACGTCTCAAACGCTCGGTGTGTGACTTATCTGCAATAATTTTCTCCTTTGTCTTTATTCCATTTCTGATGTTTGCCCTCCATGCAACACGTTCAGCGGCGACTTGCTCCCAATGTGCATTATGAATGCCTGTATCAATCATGTCCCGCTTACACACATCTTTGTATCGTAGTAGAGGCCGACCCTGAGATCTCTTACCCATCTGTAATTCACCAAAAAAGATGTCCTTTGGTATTCTACCATCATCCATCCTCCTAAGATGTCCTATCCATCTAAGTCTACGAAGACTGAGCATGGAATAAACTGTCACACAACCTGATCTTTCCAATACTTCAGTATTTGTGATTTTGTCTTGCCACTTAATACCAAGAATTCTTCGCAGACACCGCATATGAAAGCTGTTTAAATGTTTCTCTTGGTGTGAGTAAGTTGTCCAGGTTTCACTGCCATAAAGAAGAGTACTAAGGACACAGGCTTGATAGACAAGGACTTTTGTTTTGGCAGTAAGCTTCCTGTTCTCCCAGACTCTTTTTCTTAACCTGTTCATTGTTGTTGCTGCCTTACCAATCCGGATGTTGATTTCCTGATCTAGGGATAATTTGCTATTTACCACTGATCCTAGATATGTAAAATGGTCTACCATCTCTAGTTCGGCGTCGTCAATAAAGATTGATGGTACCCCATGTGCACCTTGTGACATAATCTGTGTCTTCTTTTTGCTAATTGTTAAACCAAATTCAGAACAAGCATTGGAGAATGCAGATAGTAGACATTGCAATTCTTCCTCAGAGTGGGTCGTAACTGCAGCATCATCTGCAAAAAGCAACTCTCTGATCAGTACCCTCCTAATTTTGGTCTTGGCCTTCAATCTCTGAGCATTGTAGAGGCCGCCATCTGAGCGTGAGTGAATGTATATACCACCATCCTGATCACGAAAGGCATATTTCAGTAGAAGTGAAAAGTATATTCCAAAGAGGGTGGGAGCTAGTACACAACCTTGCTTAACTCCACTCTTGATTTCAAATTCTTCAGAAGTTGCACCATCAAACTTGATTATACCCTTCATGCCTGTGTGGAACGATTCCACAATGGACAGAAGAGTTGGTGGGCAGCCAATCTTCTTTAGTGCCTTGAACAGACCCTCACGACTGACCAAATCAAATGCCTTTGTGAGGTCGATGAAGGCAATAAACAGTGGTTGATTCTGTTCACGGCATTTTTCTTGCATTTGTCGCAATGAGAATATCATATCAATGGTAGACCGGTTCTGTCGAAAGCCACACTGTGATTCGGGGTAGACTTGATCTCCTAGGACTTGAAGTCTGCGCAGAACAATTCTGGCAAATACTTTTCCAACAATACACAGAAGTGAGATACCCCTATAGTTGTTGCAGTCGCTCCGATCGCCCTTGTTCTTGTACAGTGTTATGATGCTTGAATCTTTGAAATCCTGTGGGACTTGTCCTTCTCGCCAGCATAGCTCTATTAGCTGGTGGATCTGTAGAGTGAGTGTGTCTTGCCCACTCCTGATAACCTCTATTGGAATCCCATCCTTACCTGGAGCCTTGCCAGATGCAAGTTCATTTATAGCACACTTAACTTCTGTTATGGTGGGAAGTGTGTCCAGGTGGTCAAGAGTTGGTAGAGCCTCTATGGCGTTGAGGGCATCATCCGCTAGTTTGGTCTCACTTGAGTAAAGCTCCAAATAGTGCTCTACCCATCTGTCCATCTGCTGTTTCTTATCAGTGATGATTTCTCCAGTCAAGGTTTTCAATGGTGCACTTCTTTTGATCACTGGACCACAGGCTTTCTTTATTCCTTCATACATGCTTCTTATGTTTCCCTTATCACTTGCGATTTGAATGGACTCACATAACTTGATCCAATAATCATTTGCACACTGCCTGGCAGCCTTTTGCACATCCTTCCTAGCTTGCCTTAGCTCACTCAGAGTGTTACGCGTTGGTCTTTCCTTGTTTCTTAAGAGAGCTTTCTTCTTCTTATCAATCAAGGGCTGCAGAGTCTCGCTGTTTGCCGCAAACCAGTCCTGCCTCTTATGATCCACAGTGCCGTAAACCCCTACGGCAGTTTTATAAAGAGTTTCCTTAATTTGACCCCACTTTTCATTTACTGTACAATTTTCTGGTGTATCAGTGAAAGCGTCTTCAAGTTGCTGTTGAAACTGAAAGCACTTTTCAGGATCGTGAGTGTTAATAATATTAATCCTATGGCTAGATTTGTGTTTAACTGTAGATTCTCTTTGGTCTCAGTCTAACCCTTGCAACAACCAAAGAATGATCCTTATCACAGTCAGCACTGTGGTAACTTCGAGTCAATGATATATGGTTAAGATGTCTCCGTGTGATGATGAAGTCCAGCTGGTGCCAATGGCCGGATCTTGGATGTTTCCATGTGACCTTATGCATCTCTTTTGTTTTAAAAAAGGAGTTTGTAATACATAGGTCATTACTGGTGCAATGCTCCAGCAGCCTTTGCCCATTTTCATTCATGCGACCGATGTTGTATTTTCCAAGGCACACTGGCCATGAACTCGAGTCCTTGCCCACACGAGCATTGAAATCACCGAGCATATAAATGTAGTCAGATTTTGGAACTGCCTTGATCACGGAGTCTAACTCCTCATAGAACGAATCCTTCACATCATCAGAGGAATCGAGTGTCGGTGCATATGCAGTAATAATGGTGGCAAAACCACAAGAGGTTGCCAAGCGCAGGGATAATAGTCTTTCATTTCCTCCTGCTGGAATTTCAATCATTCCCAGTAGCGAATTCTTCACTGCAAAGCCCACACCGTGTTGCCTTTTTTCTGCCTGCCCTCTACCCTTCCAAAAAAAGGTGTAATTGTTTTCCCTGAGTGACCCTTCCTCAGCGAGGCGAGTCTCCTGCAGGCCAGCAATATCAATGTTAAGACGATTGAGTTCGGCATCAATCACAGCCGTTTTTCTCACATCGTCAATATTGGTCAAGTCAGTGGAAAATCCTGGACACATGGTTCTCACGTTCCAGGTTGCAAGCCGTAGCTTGAGGTTTCTATTTTTATTTTTGTTTGTACCTGGTGCATTGGTTTTACAGCCTGCGATTCAGATTTTGTCCTAGCCCCAAGCACCCATTGAAGCAGGCAGGCTGTGGCGGATCAGCACCCAATTGGCCGGGGGCTGCCCAGCTTGAGGCGGGCGGTAGCTGATCAGTGACACCTGTAGGTGTCTCCCACCGTCAGAGGCAACGCGTGGCGCCCCATGTCTACGCCAATTGACAGGGACTTATAACCCGTAACAGTTGCCTCTCGCTTTGATTCCGAGACCAGTTAAGACCAGGGATGGAGTTATTGCCTCTCCATAGCACAAAGCCTGGGCTAAAATATAGAGATCATGTGTTGCCCATGCAGCATGATCCCTCTCTCGGCCTGCCTAGTTCACTCCAGAGGAAAGGTAACACCCCTACATCTGGAACAAGACAAGCTGCAGAAGCTGCCGGATCAGCAAAGCAATGCTCTAACTGTCCGCCTGTCGGAGCTTCGATCCTAGACCAGCCGTCAACCAAGGCTTAGGGCCTGGTCTGCCCTGCCATGACATTTTGTCTTTAGCTTGCATTTCCTCGCACCAGGGTAAGGCTTGTACCCCCCCCCCCCCCCGTTTGCGCTCTTCCGCCCGAAGCCGTTAGCACAATGTGGGGTGTCGGGTTTGGTAAGCGCCACCCAACGTTCGGCGCTAACAGAAAGCAGGTAGTACCGTCTACTGTTATACGGTAGCTCAGTCATATCTGACTAAGACCTGACAGACAGGTGGGGTATTGGTTCATGATAAGGTAGGTGTGGTCGGGGCTCTGTGGAATCGTGTGTATAGTGCGGTAGAATATATAGAGCATCACGGCCTGAAGACAATTGTGTTGCAGGGAGTGACCAGAGGATCTGGCTGAAACTCCGGACTCGGAGGAAAGACCAGACGGATCGGACACATATTCAGACTGCCACTGGTACCATTATAATTGGGACTCTTCGATGGCTGTTGAAGATTAGAACGGAGCACGTATGGGAATATAAGGGGGCTGCGTGGTCTCGAGGTATGGTGTCCGCCTCGAGTGCTGGAGGTCCCGGGTTCAAGCCCCGGTAATGACCGGGATTTTTTCTCGTGGACTTCTAGTAATAAAAATTTCCCCTGGTCTCTGGGCAGTGAGATCGGACGCCCGTGTATATTGTTGCGCACGTAAAAAATGCCTTGGCAGCTGGAAATCGAAAAATAGTTGCCTAACGGCGCTGCCCGGGAAAAATTTCAAGTTTAAAATCTACCCAAAGTATTTCAAGATCCTCGCCGGTGCTACGGAGTTCGTGCACTGAGATGAGTTTCTCCAGACTCAGGTTTAGTTAGGAGGAGAACGGAGCACTTATGGGTTGCACCGATGTGCCGTGATGTTGATCCATCGACTAAACTAATCTAAACTAATCTAAACGTATGGGAATATACAGAGTGCTATTATGTTGGATCTTGATTCAACTCAACTGAATTTCGGTGCCTACCAGGTCTGGCTAGTGAAGACACCTTCTTGGGAGTGTTCTTCCTGACCGTACGTTGAAGTACGCTTACTCCTACAGAGAGGCGCTTTTTCATTTGGAGACAACAGGTTCGAATCCCACTGTAGTCACTATAGAGTCACTGTTTATATTGCTTAGTGTGCCCTCTAATCACTACTTATGTCCATATCTAATGAGTGTCTTTCAATACGTGCATATTAAATTTTTCATGTTACCACAATACCCTGAAGGTTACCTAATACTTGATACATCTCACAGTTCGGAGGATGAAAACAGTACAAACATTTCATGTCACATTCGTGTGTTACAATGACCATGTAAAACTAAATCACTAAAATGACTGAACTTACCTGAGTCTACTGCAAGCAAGCAAACAAAAAACCAGCAGAGACGTTTCATTATGCTGAAGATATTAACAGTTCTTTTTCTCTAGTCTTGTGCAGAACTCGTGTATACACTTCAGCTACGTAAGTTGTCTGCTGTACCCTGGACTTCATATCTCGATATGGTCGGGTCTGTAATCACAACACTTAAAAGGGCCAATTAACTCTGAGGTAAAATAACTCTTGGATAAAACAAAAGAACAAATGCATCCATACTTCAAGAGCTGAATATTGAAGAAGGTTGGCTATTAAAGTCGATAAAACAAAGAAAATTGAAATATTTTGGTCACTTGAAACGTCATGAAAGTTTGGTGAGAACAATAATGGAGGGGTATATGCCTGGGAAGAGAGGAAGGCCAAAGAGAAGATGGGTGCAAGATGTGGCGGATGATCTCCAGATTGGTATATAGTGTATCGGACGTGGGACATCTTCCTAATGATCGAGAAGTTTTCCGAAAGGTTGTTATGGGAGCGAGGTTCTGCAAATGACATGCTACTGAAATTATGAATGAGAAAAGACACAGCTCTTAGTATGAATAGCGGACAATAGAGTCTTTGTAAACACTTCTTATATGTCAATAGAATCAATTGGAAACAAGTCAATGTGTGATTTCATTTTTGGTGCTTTTATAGTAGCAGAAATGTGGTTCCCAACAAGGGAGTGTCAAAGCTAAACTATCCTCAGATTTCCTCAGCGTGTGTCCTATCCAGCATCATCGTCTCTTCCTCCCCTCCCGACTTACTGGGATATTTAAAATGTGTAACCAGGACATACCCGACGCTGTGTCTTAGGGGCGGTGACTGCGTTTCACAATTCCCCGACATCCAAGTCAACTTCTGGGGATTTGAAAGCAGACGGCTTTGCGTTGTTTTTCTACGGTAGCTTGTGTTGGTCGTTTAGAAATTGGCTTCTGGGGATTTATTGATTGATTTACGAACCGACATCACAGCATTCGGGGCATTCCCATAAGCGCTCCGTCCCCATCCTCAGCAGCCAGCGAAGGGTTCCAACACCAATAGTACCAGTAGCAATCTGATTATATGTCCGTCTCGCCTTTCCTCTGAGCGTCGAGCGTCGGCCAGATTCCCTCGTCACTCCTCGTTGTCTCATTCTTGCCAGACCATGGTGATCCATTTGCTCCTCCGAGGTGTACACGTGCTCCCACAAGGCTGCAACCACGTCTGCCTTGTCATGCATCAATACTCCACCAAATTTTGCAGAGCCCGCCAATCTGCCCGCCTGTTCATTCCCCAGCACACCGGCATGCCCCGGAGAAAAGATCCAGGCGATGCTTGCCACCCGTGACCTCCGAAGCGAAGCAAACCACTCAGTCCGAAGCTTGCCTGTCCTCACCTTCCTCAGCATGCTTTCTGAGTCAGTTACAATAACGATGTGTGTGTGTGTGTGTGTGTGTGTGTGTGTGTGTGTGTATCGTACTCTCCATCCAGCGGAAAGCTGCACTGACCGCCTCCACCTCCATTCTTAAGCTAGATGTTGTGGTATCATATGCCAGGCTCTCCTGCACCAAACGTCGACCATTAGCTTTTGCTAAGAACCCCCAGGTACTTCTCCTACCTCTCAACACCGACCATCTGTGTAGATAATCACATCACCCGAGCGAGCATTATCCTGAATTAGTTGCTGGATTTCCACTTCCGTGGCCTCTGCTGGCCACTCCCTGCACTCCCGGCTCAATGTGATTATAACTCTGCACAAGTCTGACTGCTCCGCTGGCACTCTGACCCACTCCTCTCCTCGCCTAATGTTCTCCAAGGGGCACACCTGTCTGATCGTATCCTCCGCCTGAGCCATCCATGATTTCCCTCTTATCAGTCGCTGACCCTTAACGGCGTCCAGCGCCTCATGCAACGGGTGATCTGTGTCTGCAGCTACTCTGAGGTATGCCTTCGCCTGCATCACCTTGAGCCTGCCAGCAACTGTCGGCAGACCAAGGATGTAACGCATACTCACTACTGGCGTGTCTCTGGTGCATCCCAGAATGACTCGCATAGCTTCGTTCTGTATTCGCTCTAATTTCACCAGCTAACTCTTTGAGACTGTGAGCAGTACTAGTCCATAATCAATCACTGAGAGGATCAAGTGCTGGTATAGTGTGAAAAGCATTCTCTACTCTGTGTCCATTGCAGCCATAGTTTTAAGTGCATTGAGTCCGTTTTGAGATCTTGTCACAACCGTCTCCACCTGGTCCTTGAAGGACAGACTCCTGCCAAATGTGATTCCCATATACTTCAATTTGTTCTCACTGTTGACGCATCTACGATCTATCGCGAGGCTTAGGACATCAGCTCTCACAATCCTGTTGTCCAGAGAGCACCACAAAACAGCTGCCTTTTCCAGGTGGGTGACAGCACTCATTTCAGTGCACCAGTCAATCACTTCGTCTACTGTCGCCTGTAGCTCCTGGGCTGTTTGCTCCCTATCTCTCCCCTGCCTGTATGCAAGAATATCATCTGCAAATGTTAGTATCCTTCCAACCCCTGGTGCTTCTACGTTGGCAATCTTGCTCGTATACACGTTAAAGGGCACCGGTGAAATTGAAGATCCCTGTGGCAGTCCCGGGGCTAAAATATGTGGCTCTGAGGTCCATGCACCCAGACGGAGAGCAACCCGACGAGAATGCAGGACGGTTGCTATCCAGTTCACCAACCAGGGATTGACCCCCTTCTCCATCAGTGCGGTCATCAAAATATCATATCGAACTCTATTGTATGCATAGCGCTGCCGCCATCGTTTCCTGTCTACTCTGTGACCCCTCATAAACATCAAATGCAAAAGTGGCTGCATTTGACCAGGTATCTTTTCCTGGCCTGTAGCTCCACAAGCCCCTTGGAAGAAGCTTCCCCCTTTCCAAAAACTCTTGCAGCTTGACAGCGACTATCTTCTCTAGAACCTTCCCAAATGTATTTTGAAGGGTGATAATAATAAAGCCGCTAAGATTTTAATGATCCTTGAATGGTTTTGGGAAAGGGATGAGATAGCTGTGCACCCAATCCTGCAGTACCGATGCTGTCCTAATGCTCTGGTTAAAGCAGTCGGTCATCTCCTTCAGGTCTGCATCGCTCAAAGCCTCCATGTGGCCATACCTAACCCCATCGGGCCCTGGTGCCGTGTCCTTTGCCTTTTAAACATATTCAAAATATGTTTAACATCTTCAACCCGTATGATGTCTTCATAATGCATATTCTTCATGGTGCCAGATAATTCCTCTCTAACTGCATCCCTGGTGTCCGAATCATTATGATTGGTCTGCTCTAAAAATCACTGGAGAAACGCCTCCCCTCTCTCTTTGTCTGTTGTCACGCGCACACCATCATCTCTATAAATTGTTCCCACTGTCATAGGCCGATCTTTTCTTTGCATTTGTCTGTGCAGTTTCCAGAATTTTCGCAGTGTTTTATCACCTCCAATCTCCTTCATGAAACATTCCCATTTTGCGTTTTTGGCCTCTGCAGCACAGCGCTTGTAAACCTCCACCTTGTCTTTCTTGACATTTTCCGCTGTGTTCACTTCCTCTCGTGAGCTTCGGGGTGTCTGTCGCACTTTTCTTAGCTGCTTCACTGCAGCTATCTTTGCTTTACAAGCATGGTCTACTATAACAGAGTTCCATCTCTGTTAGAAGTTTAGGACATAGTTAGTGGGAAATAGAGAAGGGTTTGGGAAATGGCGCACCCGTGAGCACTACTGAAAGGGGGGTTGTTAGGGAAGCTCACGGGTGACGTCAAGAAAATAAACAGTTACAAACTCAGCCTGTGACCGGTCAAGATGTGTTCTCAAGAAGTTGTACAAATTTATACCTTTGGATAATAAAACCCATTTACACTTGACCAGGGCTTTGGTGTCATCACTTGTGATTGCATTTCACCTGCTTCGCTCCGTTACAGGGAGTGAAATTGGCGCCCGTATACCAGGATCCGAGTTGTCGCGGACACAAGTAGAAGTCATCATTACAAGGCAGAACGATAGATGATGTCTGGAAACTTGAAGTCGTGTTACTAAGAACTCAACAAAACAGAATCGGCAAGTCTTTACGATGGAGCTGGCTGATGTTCGTTAAAACTTGAAACCAACCGCCACACAAAGTACAATCTTCTGAAGGGTGAAACAGAACTGCCATCGTCATGCTACAGCCTTGAGCACCTGGCTGTTGTTTTTTTTGGAACGTCAATATGCCTGGAGATCTTGTTTTGAAGGAGCCGTTATCTTCCTCATATCATTGAACCTGAATTTAACCTTGGTCGCCTGGGGCGAACTCAGAAGCCGTTACAGTCATTGAACCTTGACCTTGGGTGCCTGAAGTGAAGTTCATCCTTAAACACGAGAGCTTATACTGAATCAAGCCAATTGCTCCTTCGTTTGGATCGTTAGCCCAAATTACGAGGAAACTACCAGTCGTGTTTGGTCATCAATGCAGCTGTCCTGAACTCTAGCGTATCAAAATGTTTTTCAACCAAAGCGATAACGTTAATAGGGAACCTTCGGAAGTGGTTGGGCAAACTGGGTTGCCGACCTGCTGAAGAGGGGACCCTAATTAAATCGCTTCATCAAAATAGAGTCATTTCCAGACGGGCCCTTTTTTCCGGGTGAAGTCGTCCAGAAGTGCCCTGTTATCGGGTGAAAAGAAGCCACAAGTCTGGTGTGCCCAACCATGGGTGAAAGTGAAAGTTTCCTTTGCGCTAGAGAAGCCTGAAATGTCTGGGGATTGACGTAACTACCAAAGATTGCTTTCCGGGCGTCCGAAAATCGACAGGACAACTAGAGGATAAGGTCGTCGTTTGGGAAAATCTAGGAAAAGTACAGCCTTCAGCATTCTTATATGACATAAACGGTATGTTGATTTTAGAACAATTATAATAATTGTATAATAGTTAAATCGACCTTATTAGAATTTGGCAAAGACGATATCAGGCTAATACAAGATAAAATAATGTACTGTGTTAGATAAAATTGATTTCGTAAGTTGAACGCTTAATCTTTGTAAGAAGAACAGTGAACAGTTACGTCCCGTGTTTAGTTTAAATGGGCCTATACAATTGTTGATAATTGTTGACTAAATTATTATAATTGTGAGTGTGATTATATGAATTGAATAGTAACTTACAGCATATTTCAGCATGGCAGAAGAACAGGGTTCATTGGCACAAGTTTTGACTGGAGTAGAAACGGCAACAGGACAGAGATCAAGACGAGGTTTTGTTACAGGTACCAAGAAATATATAGAAGAAGAAGTAGGTATATTGTTTTGGCTTGAGATAAATTACAGAGCAATTAGTATGAACTACCTACATACAGAATTAAAACGTATCAGTGCATGGTTGAGAGAGTTAAAAGTGGCAGTTAGTGAAGTAGAGAATTTTGTGGAAACGTTACAGAGAAGAACGACTAGACAAGAGCCTTATAGATTTAAGGTAGAGTGCAATGAAATAATAAAGAATAATAGGAGACAGACAGTATCCAATAAAAACAGAAGACAACATAACGTGGTATATAGAGACAGTTATGTTGAGCCAGATGTGACTAGGTCCAGAAGCAGTTATAATAGACGAAGATACAGAGAGGGGCCTGAGAGAGACCTTTCCAGTAAACAACAGAGTTGGCCTTCTTACAGTGTGACTGCTAGAAAAAGACGGGACAATTGGTTTGAGCAAAGACAGAGACAGTATTTGAAGTCAGGGTCGATAAACAAAGTAGAACACATAGGTAGAAATTCAACTGCCCTAAGGTGGTTGCGAATGAGATCGTTAGACAGGTATTAGTAAAGAAAATAGACCAAGAGACTCAGACGCAGGTGATTGAAGTAGTAGAACGGAACACACAGACACAGGTTGATACAGTAGAAAAGAAAACCCAGATACAACTAGCCAACAAGGTAACAAAGGCAAGTCAAACTGAGTTGGTGGAAATTATAAAAACGCCTCATGAAAAAGGAGACACAATTGAAATAAAGGAAGGTAGACAGACGAAAACCAACGATGTCAAAATACAGGTGAGGAAAAGTATTAGGGAAAGAAATACGAATAGTATGATAGTTAATAGAGGTTCAACGACTGGTATGTCAAGTTCCTCAGGTATAGACATTAAATTAATCCCTAAATGGTGTAGGAATGTTAGGTGTGAGAGTTCAGGTTATGAAGAGAATATTTCCACCTCTACCGCATATAGTTAGTTAGTCGACAGATCATCCTCGTTGCACATCGAACCATTCAGTCCATAAGTGCTCGGATCCCCTCCTCAGCAAATCCCGCAGCGTGTAGCGGCTAACGACGCCAGTTCTGTGTTGGTTTATCAATCTTCTTTGGCTTCCTGCGTAGTGTTCTTGTTTGGCCACCCCTCTTTTAATTTGCTGCTCCCGCAGTCTGGCCATTGTTGTAGATTCACAGTCATCACTTGGTTCTCGCAAAAGTCTCACTTCTCGTAGAGCATTCAGAATGTCAGCCTGGTCCATGGCGCGTCCGCCCTCCACAGTAGCCTCACCTGCGAGCTTGTCAGCCCGCTCATTTCCTTGTACTCCCGCATGACCTGGCACGAAGATGAAACTAATCTTTGCCAGCCGAGACCGCTTCAGAGGCAGCAACCATTCTCTTCGGATCGACCCCTCCTCTATCCTCTTGATCATGTTCATTGAGTCGCTAAGGAAACAAGCCCTAGTGAATGTCTGTGTCTCGAGCCATGTTATTGCTTTACTTACTGCCATGACTTCCATGGTCAGGCTACTTGTGGTTTCAGTGAAAGCACCAGAGTCCTCCTTCACAATTCTCCCTCCGGCCCGAGCTGTAAAGGCCCATGAGCTTCTCACATGTCGGACGACCGACCCATCTGTGTAGATGACCGCGTCACCGTCTAGCGAATTCTCGAAAATCAACGCTTGTACTTCAGCCTCAACAGCAGCCGGATTTTCTTGTCTGCATTTTCTATCTAGTTGGATGCAAACTGAAAAGGATGTGCAGAAGTCTGTTGGCACTTGCACCCACTCCTCGCCAGGTTCTAAGTCCTCAAGTGAACACACCTGTTGAAGAATGTCTTCGGCTTGACCCATCCACGACCGTCCTCTTTTTAACCTGCTGCCCTTCACCTTCCTAATTTCACTATGCAGTGGATGTTGTGTGTTTGCGTTAATTCTGAGGTAGGCGCGTGCCCTGCAAACTTGTATTCTCTCTTCAATGGTTGGAAAATCAAGAAGGTAGCGCATCGCCCTGCATGCTGTATCTCTTGTACATCCAAGAATAATGCGCATAGCTTCATTCTGTATCCTTTCCATCCTTTCTATCTGCTTATGGCTGAGAGTCAGGATTGCCATTGCATACTCCAAAACAGACATGACCAGCCCCTCGTACAGAAGACATAGATGGCGCTGCTCACAGTTTGCTGCCGCCATCACCCGCATCGCTGCCAAACCCCGCTTGGCCTTTGTTATCACCTGGTCTATGTGCACATTATAAGCAAGGCTTCGATCAAACCGTATCCCCAGGTAATTCATTGCCTGCGTTCTTTCCACCGTCTCTGAACACAGAATTACAGTTGGTGTTGGATTGTTGACAATATGATTATTCAACGAGAACCAAGTCACTGTTGCCTTTGTTGGGTTGACCATTGCCCCAGCTTCATCACACCAAGTACTTATGCGATTGAGTTCGGTTTGTAGTTCCACAGCAACCTCCTCTCTATCCTTACCCTGACGATACACTAAAACATCATCGGCATACGACAATGTCCTGCCAGGTCCAGTGATCTGCTCACTGGTGATTCTCACTGTGTAGGCGTTGAACAGTACCGGAGATAATGGCTGATCCCTGTGGTAGGCCAGGATATATTGTTGTTGGTTCCGAAGTCCAACTGCCACATCTAAAAACTACTTTCCGTTGGTAGAGGGCTGCAGCGATCCAACTAAGGAGGAATGGACTTACGTTTAGTTCAAGAAGCTGAAACATTAAAAAATCCAGTGGTACTCTGTTGTATGCGTCCTCAAGATCAATCGCTGCAGCAACGGTTTCAGTGCCTGAGTGGAAACCTTCATAGACATCATGGGCAAAGACTGCTGCATTGGTCCAGGTTTCTCTTTTTGGACGGTACCCACCCAGGGTAGGTGGGAAAACACCTTGCCTCTCTAGTTGGCTTGATATTTTCCTGGCAATTACCTTCTCCAGCAGCTTGCCTATTGTATTCTGCATGGTTATAATTCGATATCCCTGAATTTTTTTGTGGTCTTTGTCAGGCTTCGGCAAGGGAATCAGATAGCTGTGTAACCATTCCTCCTTGATGCTAGCACTCCCTATACTGTTGTTGTACATGTCTGCTAGTTTCTCTAGCTCATTGTCGGTACACCTATTTATGTCGTCGTATCTTATGTCATCAGGACCTGGAGCACTGTTTTTTGATCGTCGAAGCACAGACTTGATTTCTTTCACTGTCACTGTGTCTTCCTCCGAAGTGTTCTGGGCCTTGCATCTGTCTGAGGTGACCTCCTTGGCCAGATTTCGGCCTCCCATGTCTGTCTGGTTGCCCTGCTCAAGGTAGCGTTCAAAGAGGGCTTTGCCCTTGTCCTCGTCAGTCCTCTGCCAGGTGAGGTCAGCACCTTGGAAGTCTGAAATGCTCTTATTCTTGACTACACCACTCATGCTTTTATGTAGTCGCCAGAACAATTTCAGTGACTTGTCTGTGCTTACTCTTTGACACACCTCTGCCCATTTTTCGCTTTTAACCACCTTGACCAGTTTTTTGAAATAGCTTACTTTTGTGTGCATCTCTCTTTCTAAGTGCAAGCAGGGACTAGGATGACCAGCTCTGTTCTTCTTGGCATTTTGCCATCTCCTTACAGCACTACGCTTATCCACCCAAGCCTTCTCCACCTCGAAACTCCACCACGGTGGCTGCTCCCAGCTTTTTTTCCTGCCCTGAAACGTTCTGCGCTTGTCACGTCTTATTTTACTCACCACATCTTGCCCTGTACTGTCATACTGGAACGTCTTTACCTTTAGCTTGTGCTGCCTGGTTCTGCCTTTCTCCACCAATATGCTGCACGGGTGGTGGTCGCTGCCATGGTGTCCTAGGACACCCCATCTACACACTGTAGTGAGTGAAGGTGAAACTAGCGCCAGATCAATAGCACTGTCCTCATCGCCTGGACGGCTTGCTGTCCTGGTGACACAGCCACTGTTAATACAAACCAGGTCGATGGTTTCCAGTGCAGTCTCGAGCTCCTCCCCTTGTGTATTGGAGGAAGTGTTTCCCCATGCTCTGCCTTTAGCGTTGAAGTCACCACAGAAAATAACATTTCTCTCGTGGCCTAATATGCCACTTAAGCACTGCCACTTCTGGGCGTCCATACTCGCATTGCGGGCATAAACATTAACCAACACGAATGGTATACTGGAATGAACTCTCAACGCCTGTATTTGTATATCGTCACTGTCCCAACTGGACATGTCTAGCTCTGACGCCACCATGCTGTCGCGAACGAGAATCGCCGTTCCCAGATGTCGTCTGTTGTAGAAACATTTGAAGCCGGCAATTCGGAGTAGCTGATCGCCCAGTCTCGTCTCCTGGAGTGCTACAATGTTGTTCCTGTAAACTAGGGTTTCTAAAATAGAGCCCCGTTGTTTTACACTGGCACAGTTCCAATATAGAATACGGATATTCCTGAGTCCTAGACGGTGACACTTGAGTCTAAAACGCCTCAAACCACCGCACTTACCTTGCTTCTTTGTCCCTGCGCGGCTACCACGCCGCTTCGTTATGTTGACTGCTGACCGCTCGGAAAAAACACGTTCTTCCGCCATGTTGAAAAAACGTAAACACAGACTGCTAAGAACCACACACGCTGCTGAAAATTCACTCAAGGATGGCTTCGCTCGATGCACGAACTCCGTAGCACCCGCGCAGATCTTGAGTAGAAACTCCTGGTTTTACATCCTGGCACACCAATTACACGCAAGAGATGAATAAATCCATCCCCTACGCGAAAATGTTAACGAACACAAAACAACACGACCGTCCGTCGCCATCTTGAAACCGGAAGTGGACTCTACCGCATATTATAGTAAATACCGCGCTGCTGGGACAACTATAGATACTGGTAATTCAGAAGACGAGTTGACTAGTAAGAAGAAGAAACGTAAAAAAGGAGTGTCAGGATTTTTTTTTTTACCCAGAATATACGGAAGCTACGGGTTAGGTTTGATAGTTGACCGATAAGTGACGTGACGAAATACGTTGAGAGAATTTGACTTGTTAATAGTGTGGGATGAAGTGATGAGGAGGTTAAGATAAAGTGAGTGAGTAGTTGACTGTCGGAGTGGTTTGATGTAGAAATTAGGGAGGACGGAGAGTAGTGTGTGGAAGTGATCGACACGCTTAGGCTGCGATGAGTAATTGCTAGAATGTCGAATTTGTTGCTTGTAGAAGTAATAGTATAGGCACGTCAGGTTGTCGTGATACGAGAATAACCGTGAGATGAGAACGAGCTTGTTTGTACACAATGGTCAAGGCATATGAGAAGTATAAATACGAGCGCCGTGCGAAAATGCGAAGAGTGGCTGATGGGTGACGCTGATAAAACATACCGGTGATTTCGTGGAGTACAGATAAGTGCGAAAGTTGAGAAAGTAGAGAGAAGATGATTGGAAATTTGTGATGTCTTTTGTTTAGTAATGTGAGGTGTTGGACAGAATTAATGAAAATTCTGTGACAGGCTGACAGATAGAGAGTTAACGTTATGTTTATTTATAGTAAGCAAGTACCATGTCGTTGGCAGAGGTGAGTGTGCGGAAGAATGAGAAAACACAGAAAAGTTAGCTGTGAGAAAGTGATTCTTAGCGTTTTTAGCGTTTAGGATCGTTGAATGATGAGAGTGGACGAAGAATTAGCTTGTTAGAGCTAATGTGTGTTTCAGCAAGGTAGGCTTAGAGTTGTAGAAAGGGAGTGAATGATTGAGAAAAGTTGAAATAAGAAAATAATTAGATTGTAAAAATTGTTGGTAGAGACATGTTGAAGCAAGAATGCCTGATATAGAGAAATGAGAGAAGATGATTTGCCCAATCGAAGTGAGATTTCTCGTTACTCATATGCGGTGTTGTTTACTGTTTCTGAAAGAGTTCCGATGAATAGGAGTAATCTTGAGTAGTACTGAAAGAGGAGTGATGTAAGTAAGAGAAGGAAAGAATGTGATTAGCCAAATGAATATCGGAGTATTATAAATAGAGCACTATAGACTGTGTTCCGATAAGTGTGACTGGTTTGACTATCATCGCTGGTGTGAGAACGCTAGGAGAGAGTTGAGGATAGCTTAGAGTAGTTGTGGTGAGATGTTGGAAAGTACTGATGCGGGAGAATGAAATGTTAGTTGCGTCGGGTAGACGAGAGACTTAAAATTAGAATTAGTTATTGACAAATATAGTAGATAGATGTATTGGTGGAGGTCTATGGTAAATAGACATTTTTTTGTTGGTTGTAGCATTGTGGAGATACCGTCTAAAAAAGTACGGTCATTTGTTGATTAATGATTTTGGTTGAGGGGAACAAATATTGTTCCACGCTATGATGAGAATATAGTCTGTAGGTAACAGATATAATATATATATATATATATATATATATATATATATATATATATATATATATATATATATATATATATATATATATATATATATATATATATATATATATATATATATATATATATATATATATATATGTGGGATTAATTGCGGTTAATAATTGCCCTAGCATTGAATTGTTTTTTTTTTTTTTTTTTTTTTTTTTTTGTTTTTTTTTTTTTTTGCTGTTATAAGGGTGGCGGAATAGACATGACTTGTGTGAATAGATATGTATTTCATTGGTTAGTATAAGAGACCAATGTTGTTTGGGTACCATAAGCAGTTAATTTTAATTGAATATGTATGGTATGTTATATTATTCTTTTTACTTGATTTGGTCCTGTAAAATGATTATTGCCATTTAAATTTAGAATAGGATTGTTGTGTTTTCAGTCTTTTGCGTACAAACTACTAGTCCGTAAAAGAGACCAGTAGTGTTAGATATTCAGCCACGAGATTACTGGTTTTTAGTAGATATGGGTAACGCTTATAATAAGTGCTGCGCCAGACAGCGTGAAGACAAATAGTAAAACATGAATTGAATCCCATGTTTTTTCATATATACTGTGGATACAATAGAAAAGGGGGGTGCACATTGTTAGTGTGGAGTACTGTAGTTACAGCGAACATAGATTAGATAACATGCGGTTTTGGGGGTCCGTGATATATGGACTGAAAAAGAATAACGTTGATTACAAGCAGTGAGGGGTTAGAAGGTCACAGACATGAGTTCAGTGGCGATATTTTATTGCTGTTGATAACGGCATAAATTGGAAGTGACGGTTTTTGGAGAAATGCCCATAATAAATGGACATTACTGGGTTGCTGAAGTTTTTCGGCGAGATTAATAGGGAATTCTGAGTGAGGTATAGGAGAGGTTTGGTTATGTTAGGTGATGAGGAGGTCTTGAGTGATAGGGCCCATAATAGACCTTTTGATTTGTATACTGTCTGTAATATATAGACAGATTAGATTGGATATGAGGAAATGGAGGGATAAGAAATAAATTGATAGAAAAAGCTGCAGATGGCAGGATGAAAATTGTGTGCTTTAAAGAGGAAATTGATAGTTGATGAAATATAGTAGCAGTGTATTACAGATGTTTTATATAAACTATTGGCAAATAGTTTAATTGATAGTTGGGGTGAATGGTCTTTGGGGATATGATGTGGTGTATTTTATATATACGATATGCTGCGTATTATGGATGTAAATTCTCGTCTGGTCTTGAAGATGTATTTTTATTGACATTTGATTTTGAGATTAGACTTGTTGAGTTTTCTTAAATAGATAAATAATTTATTGTTGGTCCGTAAAAGTGACTAACAATGGATAGGATGTATGTTATATTATGTTAAATAATATCTTTCTTTGAATTGGTTCGTTACCTTTATTTGATATGTGGGGAAAGAAAAATGATATTTAAAAATCTGGGGGGTATGATATCCTGTTGTGATTTTATTTTGCTTGACTCATGATTTAAGTTGAATTGTCTTGTGTGTTGAATAGTAATTACCTTGTTTACAAATATGTTGAAAATTGTTTAAGTTTAACTTTAGTTCACAAACAGTTATGGTTTTGTCTAGAATAAAAGCAATACATGGGGCTTTATTTAACACCCTTCGTTCAGAAAATAGTTAATAAACTACTGAGGACTGGAAGAGAGACACATTCTTTTTAAGTTCATGAGTACCTTGTGTTAGTAAGAAGGCTGCTGTGATAATCAGCGTTAATATTTTAGGATAGGGAGGTTAATTACATAATGCCTACGAAGTTGTGGAAACATATGCCATACTTAAATGGGGTTACTACACAAGTAAAAGGGTTCTGGGGGAGTTAAAAATAGGAGCTGCATTAAGTCAGCATTGATTGAATATATATGGAATGGATGCCATATTGGGGAAGAAAACATTAACGTGACTAACGCCTATAGTAGTGAGGTAAATGTGAGGAGCTAGTCATTGGAAATGGATATTGAGGGGGCTGTGAGTAGCAGAGCATATGGTTGAATGTGCCAATAGACGGTGATACTTATCAGGAGGGGGTAAATATAGGAGCTGTGATAAACAGCGTGAATTAATTTAAACATATGTTCATGAAAAATGAGCATTGTAAATGGTTTCATGATGGAACATGAGACAGGTGAAATATAGTCGTGTGTGGATGGCAGTACAAATATTGAGTATATATTTTCAGATCAACTTAATTTATAACAAACAGAGATATAAGTTCATAAGATGTATTTTTGAAAAACTTTTAATTTGGAAAAGTTTTTGCGTTTGCAAGGGAGGTAAATGTGATTGGTTTCTGACTATTTCCTTATATCTTCATAACTGGGTGCGCACCCCATCAATATCTTTTCTGTCTATTCCTAGTGTGGTTGATGTTGAGAGAGAAGTGAGAAGTTACGTGACGCAAACTATATACTAACGATTTGTTATGAACTAACATAATTTTGAGTTCAAATATCTTTATGAATGTTTTTTTAATGAAACCTTGTGTACTCAGAAACGAAGAAGAAGTAACAACGAAAATAGCAGTTAGCTATAAGAGAGTATTATAAGAGAGTATTATAAGAGAGTATTATAAGAGAGAATTATAAGAGGGTATTATAAGAGACAAGTAGAGAGGTTGAACTCGAAATAATAGGAATGGGGTTTAAGAAGGTTTGGAGAAATAATATTGGGACTAAGATGGTAGTGAGGGAACGCAAAATGGGAATATGTAGGTTAGGGAGGTAAGACTTTTAAGAAAAGCCTTCTTAAAGAAAAGGAGGGATATAACAGAGTTCCATCTCTGTTAGAAGTTTAGGACATAGTTAGTGGGAAATAGAGAAGGGTTTGGGAAATGGCGCACCCGTGAGCACTATTGAAAGGGGGGTTGTTAGGGAAGCTCACGGGTGACGTCAAGAAAATAAACAGTTACAAACTCAGCCTGTGACCAGCCAAGATGTGTTCTCAAGAAGTTGTACAAATTTATACCTTTGGATAATAAAGCCCATTTACACTTGACCAGGGCTTTGGTGTCATCACTTGTGATTGCATTTCACCTGTTCGCTCCGTTACACTACTTCTGGGGCCCACCATGGGGGATGCAAAAAAGGAGTTTTAACAGTCCTGTTGCAAGCCCCCTGTCTGAGGCGTCCAAGAAGGCTATCAGTCCAGTCATACCGGAAGGTCTTGCACGCTTTCCCAGCCTTAACTTTCCTGGATTTAGAGATCAGGACTGAGCATGGCATGTGATCACTCCCGTGGTCATTCAAAGCGGTCCACTTTACATCAAGGACTGATGACTGGGAGACAGGTGCCAAGTCAATAGCTGTGTCTGCATCGCCAGGCCTCATTGCCATTCTAGTCGGCCTACTATCATTTATGCAGACCACATCGGAGTCCACCATGGCATCCGCAAGGGCAATTCCCTGTCGGTTTTCTCCACTACTGTCCCAATCTCTGCTCCTCGCATTGAAGTCTCTACATATGAGTAACCTATCACCTGGTAATTCCTCCAATTCCTTAAGCCAGTCCCAGTGTTCCTTTCTGACAGAACAGTCCACTGTGACATATACATTTATGATGTTCCAACTTAAGCCACCAATCTCCATTTGTATACCCTGAACCTCTCTTGCACTGTGATTCCACTGGCTCAAGTCAAGTATCACATGCTTCACTCCTTCCTTCGTCAGCAGACCTTGCCCATGTCTCTTCTGCCAAGTAGGGTGTATATGACTGGCGTACCAGGGCAATGGTATTTGTATTTAGCTCCTGGAGCATGAGGACATCAAAATCATATATTAGCCTCTCCAATACAGGACCTCTCTGCCTGGTACTACGACAATTCCAGTATCCCACTCTTACATGGTTGAAGCCTAGTCTCTCCACTTTTCGTCTTGTTCTCCTGGCGCTTGGCCTCCTATTTCTATGACTTCTTCTCACACCATTTCCTCGTCTTCTCCTCCTCACTCTCTCTTCGCTAGCCTCTGAAAGATGTGTCAGCGCAGAGCACGTGCTCCGTAGCTCCGGCGACGATTCCCGTGTTGAATTATTCCATAAGCAAAGTTTGGATGTTGCAGGAAATAACCGGTCGCCCTTGCATTGCCTGCTTGCTAGGGAAGAGGCAGGGGATGTCCCGCAGGAGTCCATACGCCTGGTGCCACCCCGCACGCCTGCCAGACGTCCAACGTTCACGACCAATTTACCCATGGTCATCCAGTTCCTCAGCACGTTGGTCCACCTTGAACTCAGGGGTTTATATTTGGAGTTATCCGTCTCCTAAATGGACTGCTGTCCCAAGCTAACGGGTTCCACCTACCCGGGGGAGGGGTTAGAGCGCTCCTGACTCACTAGGCAGGCACGTCTCCGAGCATATGAGGTATTTTCTAAGGAACTC
>JACEFZ010016093.1:67500-87500 GCA_014155875.1 Cepaea nemoralis
GACCATGTATCGTTGCTGAGTTATATTTGAATTTATTAAGACACATTCTAGCAGTTCTAACCCTATAGACCCAGACCTGACTAGAGTGAATGAACCACTCGGTTTAATGAGGACTTGGTGAAGGTGGCAGCGTAACTGAATCGAGACCCAGGCCTAACTTTCTATTGTGAGTGAAGTATCTGGAAAAAGTGATGCAGAACAGTATCCCTAACAGAACTCACCTGCAAGCAGTTTCTTAGCCCAGAACTAGAGGTAACTTAGCTGGAGTGTAGGAAAACTCAAATTATATCCGATATCCAGGAAGATAATTATCACTCAATAGGAGAACTTAACACAACTCAAGGAATTGGTGGTATTAGGGATCCAGTCACCCTGAAGTACAACTGTTTATAATCAGGTTCAGACAGTCTATCCCAAATGAAATGAAAGTATATCATAAAATGTATATTTCAGGCATCCAGGGATAATAATTATCTTGTACTTGCATTATCACTTATTAATGCTGAATACCAAATGAAAATGATGATGTTGATGTATTGAATGACGATAATCCATGTTTATGTTTTAATAAATTATGTAAGAGGTCAATTCCTACTTTGAATGTTTTCTTGTCGTGTCAGTAGTTCAATAAGACACACCCTTAGATATTAAGTAATTACGCTGAGAGAAGAGAGGCAAGGAACCCTCAACAAGATAGTGTGGGCCTTCAGAAAACTTTCATTGTTCCCTGGAGGAAGTCCTTGTTTCTCCGAAACTCTATATACTAAATCAAGCATTTGACCCAGTGCTAGCTTAATTAATTATAACGAGCAGGATCACATTGAGAAAGAGGAACTTAGTATCCTTTATCTCTTTGGGGTTGAGCCATCAATCTCTTAAAAATCTGACAGTAACACATGTACTCTAAATCCACCCCGGCTTAGCCGCTGCTTTTTCTTTTATGCTATGGAGAGGGATAAATTCATTTTACAATCTTCGGTCAATACAACGGTTTGTTGTCGTTGTTGTTATTGTTGTTGACCTGGTCTCTCTAAAAATGTTTGGAAGGTAAAGGCAACTGCCGTGTTGTTGACCACATGACCCATGGATTGCTTGTTGGTCTATAAGAATATGGGGCTACCAGATACCCTAGCCTCAATGTGTGTAGAAGAGCACGGCTCAAAGTGTGTAGAAGAGCACGCCTCAAAGTGTGTAGAAGAGCACGCCTCAAAGTGTGTAGAAGAGCACGCCTCAAAGTGTGTAGAAGAGCACGCCTCAAAGTGTGTAGAAGAGCCTTGTACTTTACTTTATAATCTTTATTTTATTTTAGTAATTATAATGTGAAATAGAATCCAGAAATAAATGGATATATGCAGATATAGACCTTGGAGCATTTATCTATGTAGTGCTATTATTGACATCACAACAGCACAGGATCCTTCCACGTGTATTAATGCGCATTTGGTATACGGTGTAGAGCCACATTTGCATACATCAATCGGCACTCGGTGGTCATGTGATCAGTGTTCCGCCTACCGCCTCTACTTCCCAAAACGGAGGTCAGCATGGCTGAAAGGGTAGGAGAATTCGCTGGTGCAATGATTCAGTTGGACTCACTTCTCGTCCTTGACTTGGGGGATTATTACCTCAGAAGTCGGAAAGGGTTCGCCTGATGGCGAGGGGGACTGGTAATAGGGAAAGTTGACCCACACGAAAATGTCAGTTCGGTGCACTTATTAGTATTAGCAACTACTAGAAGTACAGGGTGTATGTTTAATGACTGTGCAGTGTTTGAAAATATTGCCAGTCCAAGTTTTGTATTTACCTATTATGTTGCATGGTATTTACAGAGGGTGAATACAAAACTTGGACCGGCAATATTTTCAAACACAGCACAGCCATTAAACATACACCCTATAGTAGCACGTGTATGAACTTACGTTCGAGTTAAAAGCGAGCGAACTTCCCAAGACATTTCCTGTGACATACTTTATCTGGGTTCACCTGGGAGACCCAGGCTATTTTTTTTTAACAGTTCGCGTCCGATGCAGTTTTGAACTCACGACCATTTGGGTCAGCGGTTCAATGCGTAGTTACTCGGCCACGGCGACTCTCATTACTACTTTTCTTCTTCAGTAATTGTTTTTACAGTCAAGACATAATTGGATATATGCAGACTGTCTTCTAGTCCATGCCGTGTGGCGTTGGTGATCACGTCTGTCTGCAGCCTGCTGTCTCTTGTGATACGAATTATTTCTGATACAGATGTTCCTACATGCCTTGATGTCTAATGTCCAACATCTTTCTCCTGGTCTCCCCTTGCCTCACCTCATCTCCAACCCTTCCGTTGTGACGAAATACTCCAGCATTCCTCTTCTCATAACAAGCTCTAAGAATGTTTGTCATGAACTGAAATGTTATAGTCTGTTTACTTTTGCTGCCCCAATATAAAATTCCATATCTCAGTAACCAACTGATAGAAAAATGACGAAATTTACCATATAACCTTATTATGTCCACCCAACAAAACAAATTTTGTTCTGGAGATTGTACACCAGATTTCAATGTTTGTTTATTTGCGGTACATAATTTACGGGTCACAGATTAAGTCCATAATTTTTAATGTATTACACCTTCACCCAGACACATCCGCGCTTTTAAAAAAAAAATTAATCGTGTTTTACGTTTTGGCACGTTCGGCGGGCAGTTACATGGGAGTATTCAGAGGTGTCGTCAATGTGGGTTCTTTCTTCTTCTTCTTCTTCTTCTTCGTTCAACCGGAGTTTTTTTTTCGGACGTGATTGCGTTGTGCCTGTTTACAGCAGAGCTGCGTTCTTGCGCCGTTAGGCCGACACATCCGACTTCTGCGGGCATTTGTTGACCGGGTTAACCTTCCCGGGGGTTTCTTAGGACGTTAGACTCTCACTGTTGTGGTGTTATCTCCCATCCCAGCTGGCCCATATAGAACAGCCAAAGGCATCCTGGTCGGCCCTCAAGGGAAGGCAGGGGCAGACCATGGGCATTCCCCGCCATCCAAGGAGGCTTCCATAATTGCAGAGCCATCACACAGTGCTCTGGTACTGGGCTCACCCAAGGAATCGTCACGTCCTGCACATGGCTGCTTAGCCTCACTTCCGTATATTGGGCCTTCCGTTCACCATAGGCTGTTCTTCCAGAAGCCAGAAGAATGCAGTTTGCAGATGACATCCACACAGTGAGCTTTCGATTCGGACTTTCCACGTAATGGATTTGCTATCCAAGCAATATTCCATTTCATGCCTCTGGGAGGCTTGTGTAACCGACATGCCTGTGGTATGAAGTGTGGCAGTCTAAATACTTCTTCATGTACATTTAAATGTCAACCTGAATACAGTTAAAGTAAGCTGCAGTCGACTTGAGCTTGTTGATATCTCCATAGAGCTTGTCCTCGAATGAAGCAGGTGTGGGCCAAAATATCTTTCTCTGTTCTGCATATATTGGGCACTCTTGCAGCAAATGTTTAGCTGTCATTTTACCAGTTCCACAATTACATTCATCGGTGTCTCCTATCTTTAGTTTGTTGAACAAGTGGTATTTCAGCCTGTTATGTCCTGTGCGGAGTCTGAAGATTGCTACTTGTTCTCTTCGGTCGAGTTTGTAATATGCATCATCCTTCTGGTGGCCTGGATGCTCTGATTCCCATTTGGTTCTATAAGTGCTTTTTATCAACCTCTTTGCCTCATTATAGGTTATGTCTATGTCATGCTGTGGTAGTCGTCCGCCCTCTTTTGCCAGTCTGTCAGCCTCTTCATTTCCAGGTATACTGCAATGTGATGGGATCCACTGTATTACAACTTTTTTGGATTTCTGGCATAGACCATGGAGTGCTGCTCTTAGGTCAGCTTAGTTCTGTGCTGTTATTGCTCTTCAGTATTGAGACAGCTGACTTTGCATCTGTAAAGATAGCTATTTGCGTCTCTTTATTTTCCTCCATCAAGAGCATTTCTGCTGCAGTTTTCAGAGCCTCTACCTCCGCTTTGAAGTTACTTGAGAACTTTCCAGTTGCCACTGAATGTGTTTTTTTCACTCCATTTTTTAAATTTAGGAGAATTCCTCCTCCTCCATTCTCTACTGAATTTTTGGCTGATCCATCTGTATATGCATGGGTCCAATTGCTGCTTGGGTAATGTTCTTTTATGTAGTTTAGGGTTATTTCTCTTCTTTCGGTTTCATGCTGAGTGTTCTTTTTCTCAATACCAGGAATGTTTTCTATCATCTCAGGCAGTTGCTGCTGTCTCCAAGCTGGGAACTTGTCTGCATTGTAAATGGGTTTGACTGTTGATATGTTAAGTATGGGATCTGCCCTAATCTTTCGTTTTGCAGTTTCTACAAAGTTGCTACGCTTCAGTCTTCCCTTTCCAAAACCACTAAACCTTTTATACATAGGGTGGTCTGTCAATCTTCTAAATTTTTCAGCTTGTTGCTGGGCTCTGCTATCTCTTCTATCCTGCATTGGTTGTAAACAAGTGATCTTTTCTAATTCATTAATAGGCGTTGTCTTCAGGCTTCCAGTTATGATTCGCATTCCTTGATTTTGGACTCTACTTATTTTGTTAAAGTTTGACTTAGCTGCTGTTGCCCAAGCTGCAATGCCATATTCCAGTACTGGCCTCACCCGTCCAGTATATAACTTCTTGAGAACTTTCTCATCTGCTCCCCACGTTGTACCAGCAAGCTTTTTCATGATTGCCATTCTCTGCCTTGCTCTTGTTCGATTTTTCTCAACCTGTGTCTTCCATGTCAGGCGACGATCAAAGGTGACTCCTAGATAGTTTGGATTTTCTTCATGGCGCAATATTTTTCCATTCAATACCAGCTTAGGTTGCTGAGTTTTAGTTGAGAGGGAGAACACTGTGCATGTTGTTTTCTCCTCACTTATCTTCACTAGCCATGATTTTGACCAGTCCTCTAGCGCTAATAAGGCTTGCTGTATTCTGCTGTTAGCTGTACTAATATATTCTTCAGATGTCCATATGGCTAGGTCATCTGCAAAGGAGGATGTGTGTACTCTGGCTGGAAAATTTTCCTGTGATGTCATTTATATATGCTAGGAATAATGTTGGTGAAAGAACTCCTCCTTGGGGACACCTTGCTCCAGCAGCATCATTTTGCTTGTTTGTCCTTGTACTTTTGTCCTGGCAGTTCTGTTCTCAAGGTAGTGGCTGATCCATTTGTACATTTTTCCACAAACATGCATGTTTTGCAGTTTTACTTTCAGTCCTTCCTTCCATACTTTATCAAATGCTTTTTCTAAATCTATCCAGACTGCTAGTGTGTGCTTTTTCTCTTGGAAGGCATCCTCTATTTCCTGAGCTATATAGGTTATTTGATCTTCAGTGGATCTGTACTTTCTGAATCCTGCTTGGTGAGGTGTTAAGAGTTGGTTTTCTTCCAGATGCCATGTTAGCCTGCCATTGATAATGCGTTCCATTAATTTTCCTACACAGCTAAGAAGACTGATAGGTCGATAGCCATTTGGTTCTTCCAGGTCTTTTCCTTTCTTTGGGACTGGTATTAGTATAGCTTCCTTCCATGCCTGTGGGACTATTCCCCTCTTCCAGCTGTTATTTAGGACTGCTAGTAGTTTCTTTTTTTGCCTTAGTGCCTAGTCCTATTAGCATTTCATTTGTGATTCCATCCTTTCCTGGTGATTTCTTCTTTTTTAGGGTATTCATTGCCTGTTCCATTTCTTCCATTGTTAGATTTGCCATCATATATTCTGCTGCTGTCTCTGTATATCTATGATGTATCTGATTGATCTTTGACTGCTTTCTTCTGTTCGGCTTGTAATATCAATGTGGTTTGCACTTGGCATAGTGTTCCATTAGTGCATTTGCAGCCTTTTTTCCTGTAAGCAAGGCATTCCCTTGTTTAATTGTTATTTGTTTGTTTCTAGGTCCTTCATTGTTCATGGCTTTCACTAGTTTCCATAGTTTGTTTCCATCCCTGTCAAATTCAGGTTTTCTGTTTTTTTCCTCCAACAATCTCTTGTTGTTTGATTTACTGTTCTTTTATATTTTGCTGAGATGGCTTTGAGAGAGATGTTTCGCTTCAATTGTTTGTTCTCTCTCTCTGCTGTCTTCCTGGCATCTTCAACTTTGTCCTCCAAACTTTGTAGTTCTTCAGTCCAGTATGGTTTGTAATTTTTCCTCGCTCCTCTTGGAATGGACTCAGTGGCTGCCTGTATTATCGCTCTGTTTAGACTTTCCACCACTTTGCTTTATGTTGCCATATCGTGTATTTATGTTTTCACAATATTTGTCTGTTAGTATGGCAAATCTGTCCCAATCTGCTCGTTTGTAATTCCAGCGGGGCAAGGGCTTTTGCTCCTGTGGAACATACTCCATATTCATTTCAAGCTTGATTGGTCTGTGGTCACTACCTGCTAATTGGTCCAGCACATGGCGATCGATTTTGTGGAGGATGTCTCCTGTGCAGAAAGCTAAGTCTGGAGTAGAAGTGGTAAGCCATCTTCTGGAGTAGAAGCTCGGTGTGTCATCCGCTTTGTTGAGTAGATGGAGATGTGAGTCTATTTCCCAGTCCTCCAATTCATCTCCTCTTTTGTCAGTATCTGGGTATCCCCATCTTTCTGAACGGCTATTAAAGTCTCCGACAATAATGCAGTTTGTGTCAGTTATTTTCATGTTTGAGAGTGTAAGGTCCTTATCTGCTGGGCTATACAGATTGTAGATTCTTATTTTCACGTCCTTTATCATTATATCAACACCTATAATTTCCGTTTGGTTGTCAGAGATCACAGATACTTCGCTGCAAGGTATTGTATTTCGTGTAAGTATTAGAACTCCTCCTTTGTGTTCCTTCGCGGTCGAAACGTGTGGCCTGATATCCTCTGACTGAGAATTTGTGATTGGCGTTGAGGTGTGTCTCTTGAATGCATGCCACATCTATTCTATCTTTATGAAGACGCTGTGTTAGGGAGTCTTTCTTCTTGTAAACTCCTTCGGCATTCCACTGTAGTATGTTGAGTGTCCGGGGTATTTGGTCAATAGCTCTTAACCTACTCCTCTGTGCCTTGACTCCACAGCACAGGGGAAGGTGACCACCAGTAGTCATGGGTGGACCCCCTCGAGGCAGGGGGCCCTGCACTATCGCCGCCTGATGGGACTTCACGGGATTAGCACCATATCGATTAATTTTGATTGGTGACATCATGAATTAAGTTACGTTGCACTGCTTTGTCAAGCCTGTGGCTCAGTACATCCGATTTCGACAAGCATTTATTCGGGATGCTTTCCCTAGCCTTTGACTGTCCCCAGTCTACCTACAAGGCAGCAGGTTTTACGTTGCACTGCTTTGTCAAGCCTGTGGCTCAGTACATCCGATTTCGACAAGCATGTATTCGGGGTGTTTTCCCTAGCCTTTGACTGTCCCCAGTCTACCTACAAGGCAGCAGGTTTGTGTGTCTCTTCGTCTGGTCCCTCTCCCTTGACCTGTCCGACATGGGTGGCCCTACCAGTAGCTGTGCTACCGTCGGCATAGCTCTTGGGGTCATTGGGACGCACAAGCCCCTCTACCTCGTCACGGTGGACACACAGCAGAGGGGGGTTCTTTCATGAAACGTGATTATATAAATAAATATATAAATAAATCTTACCATTAATATAATATTAATAGCTAATATTTTAATGTGTGAATATTGTTCAATGGGATTGAATGTGACATTCTGTACACTTCAAAGCATCGCTATGAAGTTGTACACATATTATTGTCAAGAAGCTAATCACAGGAAACTGTTTCATACTGTTACAAATCCCGAAAAAAGAACAGTGCACGCATTGGGTTTGAGTAAATGGTCATTTCGTCGATGGGTGCAAGAATCTGGAATGAAACCAACACGCGATAAGCAAACGGTAGGTAGAAAGGCAATTGTAGACAGCTTTGACAAGGATGTCATAAGGCGAGCTATTATAAAAATGATGGATGCCAAAGAAACAGTGACTGTAAGAAAACTGAGGGTTTGGTTGAGAAATAACAATAACATAGAGCTATCCAAAACAACTTTGTGGAAAATTATAAGGTTATTAGGCTTCACTTTTAGAAAGTACAAGGGAGGTAGAAATATTCTTTGTGAGCAACCGCATTTAGGAGCCATGAGAAGCAGATACCTACGTGAAATAAGGGAAATGCGCAAAGAAAATTATGACATAGTGTATTTGGATGAGACGTGGATCAATGCCCACCACACAAGTGAAAAGGAATGGCAGTCAGTGGATGGAAAGATAAAGCGATATGTACCCAGTACATAGGGTTCTTTGCAATTTCAGATTGCAAATTTCAGTTCAGACGAATTGCATGAGGACAGCGTTTGGTCATAGCCTATGCTGGTAGTACTCATAATGGCTTACTACATAATGCTTGACTCGTGTTCGTATCAAAGCATACAGACAATAGGGATTATCATAATGAGATGAATGGTAATGTATTTAGAGATTGGCTCGAGAATACAGTACTTCCATCCCTTGATAAACCGTCTTGTCCAATCATGGACAATGCATCATATCACAATGTTGTTGCCCAAGAAGACAAAATACCTACGGCATCGAGCACAAAGGAAGCAATAAAGATATGGCTCCGAAGATAAGAATATACCATTTCCAGAAACATATTTCAAGCTACAGTTGTTTTCCCTTGTAAAACAGGCGCGAAAAAGCAAGACATATCAAATCGACAAGTTGATAGAAGAGCATGGCCATAGATGCTTGAGACTTCCGCCATACCATTCTAATTTAAACACTATAGAACTTATGTGGGCTAAAATTAAAGGACAGGTGGCAGCTGACCATACTACATTCAAATTGTCTGACGTCAAGATACTAACCCAGTCCACGCTATTAAATATTGATAAAAGTTACTTGAAAAAATGTGAGGACCATGTTTTGAAAGAGGAAGAGGACTATTGGAGAAAGGATGGGCTGAATTTTATGCATCCGAGAGCAGTCATCAACCTACTGGAAGACACAGATTAAGGTCTGGGCAGATCGCAGACCTTAATCCATGTGCACATTTACTGGGATATTTTGCTCCAACTATTCAGACGAATTGCAGGCCCTAAACATTACAGCATCAGCACAATGTCAATGGCAACAGTTTGTATTCCACAGGGATGCATTTTCAATTCCGCAAACCCTCAGCCGTGACAAACAACTGGTATTGAAAAACGAAAATAAAACATTAAACGCATTGAATACCAACAGAAGAGTAATACTGCGGTTGAAACTGACATATTGTAGCATAACAAGAAACGTGAGAGCAGACACGTAGTCAAATTAGGGGACAACACACGTGCATACGAATCAATCTATAAACTTCAATGAAAAGAGGACCAACATCATGGTCGTTAAGAAGAAAGCCCACTACAGAAACACTGACAACTATTTTCATAGTGCAAAACAGGTAATCATGTTCCGTCTCTGAACGGTAAACAGCAGAGTAGACAATCTTTCACGAAGACTCAAAGCGGGTCTGTCACCCATGTGTACGTGTGAACAAACTACACAGACAGCTGAACAGATCCTTAAAAATTGACACATGATGACTAAATTGCGGTATCATTTCTGGTCACTCCATACGCACATTAACGCACAGCTATTTGGAAGCTTTCACGAACTCAATATAAAAAGCTAAATGCATCCTAGTAACATGAATACTTGTGTACACATTATTAACCAGCAGCTGAAGAAACAAGAAGGAAATGAAAAATAAGGTAAGAAATATATTCCTTTTACTTTCCTGTCAATTTACACATTATTTACCCCATGCCTCTGTAAATTCTCTGGCTTTACTAATATTACACATTGCAGCCCTCTCGGGAGTCTCCGTGGTGAAGTGGTAAGCCGTCTGACTCGGGCTCCGAAGGTTGTATGTTCGATTTAGGGCCGCGTCCTTCATTTCACGAGCGCATTTTTTCGGAGACGCCCGAGGGTCGTCGCTGGAGCTACGGAGTTCGTGCTTTGTGCGACGCTTTCCGCGCTGCGGAAAGAGACTGAGCCATATGGGATGAACACCCGGTGCCACGCAGTCGACTCTGTCTACTTTTAAGCGACATTTTTATTTATTGCACCCACTCCCATACGAATCTGGCTACGCCTTGTACTTGTGTCGTTACCTGTAGTGACGTGCTTTACCGTAAAACTAGTTTGTTAGCAGTGAATTCACTACATTTTCGCCAAAACATCAAAGAAATGTCGCCGCTTTCGATGATTTAAGTTGCCTTTGGACCTATCAAAGACATATTCCTTGGGTGGCGGTAAATATAAGACGGCAGGAAAACTTTCATAATGATGCAACAGACAGTTTTCATAAAAATTGATTGTGAATCAAGGCATTCATTTCTGAACAGACTATAGCTCTGATCACATTGAAGCGTATACAGGCATTAAGGCGTGAAGCACGCTTTGACGATGGCCGGGAAGAAAGATCACTCCTAAGCCGAATGCTCATAAGGCGACCGTGGTCGAAAACAAGTCGGTAGAGACTCGCTCGTTATGTTCAGTAGTGACGTAGGTGTCGCAGCCATCTATATTTATTTTAATATCGTAGGATATAAGTGTTTTACAGTAAACGTGAATGAGAACTAGATTAATACCCGAGAATAAATGTGAATTCAAAGACATCATATATATTTTATAAACTGTTCGGCGTCCTGTTAAATACTTATAGTCGTGTTACTGGTGATCGTGAGATGGAAGATGTGAAACAGACTTCAAATATAACAGCCGTGTACTTAATGACACCAACATGCAGTGCTAATGTAATATTGTGGCTTAACAAACTACTTGATTACACGATGAGTCAGTCCATTGATGACAAGCAATCGACTCAGGCCACCTACACTCAGAAAACAATTATATACCCTGACGATGTTAACTCTCTTGAGTCATGATAACTCAGTCCTCTCAATACCAAGGCTGTTCAGCAACAAGCAATAGCGGACCAGAACACACACACACACGCTTGCACGCACACACACACACACACACACACATATATATATATATATATATATATATATATATATATATATATATATATATGATATATGATTGTCTCTGCAGCAAAGAACCTCAATGGCTCGGAACGCTGAAGAAGAAGAAGAAGAAGAAGAAGAAGAAGAAGAAGAAGAAGAAGAAGAAGAAGAAGAAGAAGAAGAAGAAGAAGAAGAAGAAGAAGAAGAAGAAGAAGAAGAAGAAGAAGAAGAAGAAGAAGAAGAAGAAGAAGAAGAAGAAGAAGAAGAAGAAGAAGAAGACGAAGAAGAAGAAGCAGCAGCAGCAGCAGCAGCAGCAGCAGCAGCAGCAGAAGAAGAAGAAGAAGAAGACGAAGAAGAAGAAGAAGAAGAAGAAGAAGAAGAAGAAGAAGAAGAAGAAGAAGAAGAAGAAGAAGAAGAAGAAGAAGAAGAAGAAGAAGAAGAAGAAGAAGAAGAAGAAGAAGAAGAAATATATATATATATATATATATATATATATATATATATATATATATATATATATATATATATATATATATATATTAAAAAAGCACCAAAGCACTTATCAATGTAATGCTACTTTTATTCGTCAGAATTTAAAACATTTAATAGTCAAGAAATAAATGGATTTATATTGAAATATACAGACGTGGATCACAAGACTGAAGCTTTTATCTACATAGTTAGATTGATTTTTAAAAAGTGGATATCTGTTGCTGTGTTGATGCTATAGCACAATATATAAATGGAGCTCAACGAAAGGAAAACCAACAGAGACAAAGCGAATGTTTCGACAAAAGTCTTCATCAACGAATAAAACCAACACGAGGTCATGGACACACAGATGAAGAACTGCTGGTAAATCGGGTTTGTATTTTGAGCCACTTGAGATAAATCATGGTATATTATAATATACACAGCTATTAGAAGCATCAACATTCGCCTGTAGTCGTCAGGTTCTCGCCTGCTGTCCTCCTGTCTGTCCGCGGTCCTGTCTGTAGATGGTGGGTGCCCGCATTACGTCACGGTAGCTGTGGTTTCAGGACGTTTGGTGCCACAAGGTGGGAGGACGTCAGACCGGAAGTCACACACCTGGATTTCCTCGTTGAACACCAGATCTGTGGGAGGCAGGACGACATTAGTAGGGCGTCGGGATGTGAGTGGGTGGGGGTAGTTGGAGGATCGTGAGTGTGTGTATAGATAACAATTGGTAGGGTATTTGTACATGTCTGTCTGTCTCTCTCTCTGTCTCTCTGTCTCTCTCTGTCTTTCTCTCTCTGTTTCTCTCTCTCTCTGCCTCTCTTTCTGTCTCACTCTCTGTCTCTCTGTCTCGCTCTAAATATTTGTCTCTATCACTGTCTTTCTCTCTATGCCACTGTCTCTCTCTCTCTCTCTCTCTCTCTCTCTCTCTGGCTGTTTCTGTCTGTCAATCTCTGGCTGTCTGTCTCTCTCTGTCTGTCTCTGGCTGTCTATATCTAGCTGTCTATCTCTGGATGTCTGTCGCTGGCTGTCTGTCTCCGGCTGTCTGTGTCTGTCTGACTGTGTCTGTCTGTCTCTGGTTGTCTGTCTGTATGTGCCTGTCTCTCTGTGTCTACCTGTGTCTGACTGTATGTCTGTGTTTGTCTGTATGTCTCCGTCTGTCTGTATGTCTGTGTCTGTCTGTATGCCTTTGTGTCTATGTATGTCTGTATCTGTCTGTATGTCTGTGTTTGTGCGTATGTCTGTGTCTGTTTGTCTGTATGTATGTCTGTGTCTGCCTGTATGTTTGTGTCTGTCTGTGTTTGTCTGAAGATAGAGCGAAAGCCAGAGAGAGAGAGAGAGAGAGAGAGAGAGAGAGAGAGAGAGAGAGAGAGAGAGAGAGAGAGAGAGAGAGAGAGAGAGAGAGTTGAGTGCACGCATGTCCTGTAACATGGCATTCCATATTTTTAGTGTATTTTCATCTTTCACATTATCATTTTGTATGTATGACACTTGATTTTATTATGTATAATATAACATTACAGTAATTTGAGTCAGAGCGTTAGTGAGTTGGAGAGAAGAGAGAGAGAGAGAGAGAGAGAGAGAGGAGAGAGAGAGAGAGAGAGAGAGAGAGAGAGAGAGAGAGAGTTGAGTGCACGCATGTCCTGTAACATGGCATTCCATATTTTTAGTGTATTTTCATCTTTCACATTATCATTTTGTATGTATGACACTTGATTTTATTATGTATAATATAACATTACAGTAATTTGAGTGAGAGCGTTAGTGAGTTAGAGAGAAGAGAGAGAGAGAGAGAGAGAGAGAGAGAGAGAGAGAGAGAGAGAGAGAGAGAGAGAGAGAGAGAGAGAGAGAGAGAGAGAGAGAGAGAGAGAGAGAGAGAGAGTTGAATTGCATTACTAACTTTTAAGTTACAAAATGTATATGTACAATTTTTCTCCATTTTCTTTACAATTTTGCGACAATGTTCACGACAGTCATCACTGTATGTGTGTGTGTAAAGTGTGGGAGTTTGATCATAATAGTAGTTTGATTGGGGGATGGGGGGATGTGTGTGTGGGTGGATTCGTGGTGTGTGTGGATGGGCTCAGGATGTCTGGGTGGGCGGGGTGAGATTGTGTGGGTGGGTCAGGGATTTGTGTGTGGATACGTGCGGGATGTATGGGTTGGCGGGGAGATGTGTGTGTGGGTGGGGATGTGTGTTTGGCTAGGTGGTTGTGGGTGAGTGAGTGGAGGAGGATATGTTGGTGGATGATTGATGGTGGGTTTATGGATGGGTGGGGGATATATGTGTGGGTGGGGAGATGTGGGTGTGGGGATATGTGGTGGGTGGGAGATGTGTGCAGGTAGGGGTGGTTGTGGGTTTGGGGATGTGTGTGTGGGTGCGGGATGTTGTGTGGGTGTGGGATGTTTGGGGTTATGGGTTGTGGAGTGTGTGTGTGGGGTGAGAGATGTGTGGGTGACTGTGTGTGGGGGATGTGTGTGGGTTGGGGGTCGCGGTGATGGGTGTGGGTGATGGATTTGGGGCTGTGTGGTGGTGGGTGGGGGATATGTCTGGCTGGGTTGGGTGTGTGTGTGTGGCTTGGTGGAGGATGTATGTGTGGTAGTGAGCGTGTTTGTAGTTGGGGGATGTGTGGATGGGTAGGAGATCGTGTGGGAAGAGTGTTATGTGAGTGAGGGATGTGTCTTTGGGATGTTTGTCGGTGTGGTGTTGTGTATGAGTGGAGCTGCGTGTGGATAAAGGATGTGGTGTGTGTGTGGTGGTGGGGGTGTGGTTGGGTGTGCGGGTGGGTAAAGGATGTGTGTGAGGATGGAGGTTGTGTGTTTAGATGGGTGGTTGGGGTGTGTGAGTGTGGGTGGGTAGATAGGAGATGTATGTGTTGATGAGTGGGTGAGGGATGTGGGGGTGTTAGTGGTTGAGGGATAAGTACGTGTGTCTAGGGATGTGTGACGGGATGAGTGTATGGGTTGGGGATGCGTGTGTGGGTTGTGTGTGCGTGGATGGGAGGTGTGTGTTTGTGAATGGGGGATGTGTTGGTGGGTGGGCATGGGTGTGAGGGATGTGTGTATGGGTGGTGAGATTGTTCGTGGGTGGGGATGTGTGTGTATATGGGTAGGGGTGTGTGGTTAAGGGATGTGTGGCTGGGGGATGGGTGGGTGGATGATGTGTGGTTGGGTAGAGGATGTGTGGGTGGGTGATTGTATATGAGTAAGGGTGTGTGGTTAAGGGATGTCTGGTTGGGGGAATGGGTGGGTAGATGATGTGTGGGTGGGTAGAGGATATGTGGGTGGGTGAGTGTGTGTAGGTTAGGAGATGGTGGGGGATGTTTGTAGAAATGGGCTCGGGATCTGTGAGTGGGCTGGGGGAGATGGGAGATTATGTGGATGGGTGCAGAATTTGTGTGTGGGTAGGTGCGTAATATGTGAGTTGACGGGGAGATGTGTGTGTGCGTGGGGGATATGTGGCTGAGGAATGTGTGTTTGGCTGGGTGGTTGGAGGTGTGTGGGTGGAGGAGGATATGTGGGTGAGTGATTGTTGGTGGGTAATGGGACGGGTAGAGGATATGTGAGAGGGTGGGGAGATGTGTGTAGGTGGGTGGATGTGTGTGGGTGGGGGATGTGTGGGTTGGGGAATGCATGTGTGCTTGGGGTGTGGGTGGATGGGATGTGTGGTGGGTGAGAGGTGTATGTGGGTGGAGAGATGTGTAGGTGTAGGGATGTGGTGGATGGGTGGGGGAATGTATGTGTGTGTGGGTTATGTGTGTGGTTGGGTGGGGGAGTTGGAGTGAATGGTGGATGTGTGGGTGGGTGGTGGATGTGTCTCATAACATAGTAATATGCATTGTTTATGTTTACAAAATTCATGTGACAATGTTTTTTCCTATGCACTGTTGATGAAAGAAAGATGAGTGATTGGAAGGGCCGAATGTAAGACAGGCCTGCGTGCCCAATTTGTTACCCTTTGAAAATAAAGTCTGTTCGTTCGTTCGTTCGTTCTCTGTCTGTATGTATGTTTGTGTCTGTCTACATGTCTGCCTCTGTTTGTCTGTCTGTGTATGTCTGTGTATGTCTGGCTGTCTGTCTGTCTGTGTCAGTATGTCTGTTTATGTCTGTCTGTGTATGTCTGTATGTATGTGTCTGTCTGTCTTTGTATGTATTCTGTGGCTGTCTGTTTGTATGCATGTGTCTCTATGTCTGCGTCTGTCTATCTGTGTCTGTATGGCTGTGTCGGTATGTCTGTTTGTATGTCTGTGTCTGTCTGTCTGTCTGTCTGTCTGTGTCTTTGTCTGTCTGTGTCTTTGTCTGTCTGTCTGTCTGTCTGTCTGTCTGCGTATATATGTACTGCTATGATAAATCTAAACCAATAGCTTACTTCCATTGCAGTAAAACTGGCCGATGTTTATATCTCCGTAGCACCGGTAGTAGGCCTTGCAATTGTAACGCTGTGCATGAATATATACAAAATTACAGTTAATTCGCTGAACAAAACATGAAATAGGAAATCTTACGGTTAATTCGCTGAACAAACCATGAGATGGAAATCTTACAGTTAATTTCTGGCACTGTGGCTTAGAGACAGTGAACGCTTTTCAAACTCCCCGACAAACGAGTCGCAAGTTCGAGATCAGATTTGGAACCATGCCGCTTTGTATTGATTTAGATGGTATGAGAGTTAGTTATTCAGAAAGCAATGTCAAATTAATGAACGTTCTTAAAAATGTCTTATATGTTTTAAACAGTCTAAAATGCGGAAGTTCGTTAAGACGTTCTGTAACCTTCCGATTGAAGATGAGACAGGAAATGTTAGCTATCTTCCAGCAAACGATGAGACGAAATGTGGAAAACAAAGTCTGTGCAAACGTGGGATGTGTTCTTCTTTTCAGGTGCCTGGCATCTCGTGTTTTTTTTTTCTTCTTCAAAACTTGTCACCGTGAACGACGTCAAGGGGAGTGGCAAACTCATCATCAGTATGTGCACTGCCAGCTGGAGTAGGTGTTCAATTCTCTTCACTGGTCGCGATCAGTGGTGTTCTGGATCAACTCTGTTGATTAAATTCCCCCATGCCACCGTCTCAGTCCATCCAGCATCATTTCCCTTGGTCTGCCACTGCCTCTTTTATTATTGATCTTTCCTGTTGCCTCCATGTTCTCCGATGCCTCTCTTTCATCACATGACCAAAGAAAGCTGTTTGTCTCTTTATTATTGTTGTATATAATGTTATAATTTCATTAGCCTCTTTCTAGCAATCGTAATCAGTTACTCTAGCAGTCCAAGAATTCACGGCATTCGTTTCGTTAGACACGTCTCTTGCTTCAAAGCTCTTCCAAATTTGTTCATTTACGTTCCTAACGTTACTGCTATACAGCAAACCAGATTCTATATAGCATTTCAGCACTCTTTATTACATTCAATTATAGTGACTTATTGTATAAGATACTTTTCATTTTCTTGATAGCAGCTTTTTCTTGCCCTATTCTGCAACATGTTAAATTCTATAATACGCGTAAAGGTTATTTATGATGAAAGAGTTCTTATATACATAATTTCAAGCAATGTCAAAACGGTGAAAATATGGTCCAATTTTTAGACTGGACTTGATATATTTTTTCTTCATGAATTGCATGTCTATTATGCAACTAGATATATTGTTATATTGTCTTCAGTAGTTCACCAATTAGCAAGATCGTGGGGGGGGGGGGGGGGGGGGGGGGGGGAGGTGAAAGAATAGAACAGGGGAAGGCAGAGAAGTAAATACATGGATGGCTTGGCCACGTGGCATGGTCGAGACAAGAACACAGATCTGATCCACGACTCTGTGATCGAGTAAGATGGCGAAACATGACCACCCACGCGTATCGGCATGGCACGTGAATAAAATGAGTTTACCATTGCTTTCCGAACGAGAAGTACGCTCATGCCCAACTTAACGCCGGTCAGGGACATACCGTCATACCAAGCCTTCAACGCACTGGGAGTTTATGAGCGAGCGTTCTTATCCTTTCAGTGATGTTAACTGTGTTGATATAAACATGTTCACATCATATCTTTATTACAAAAATGGCGGAAATTTATAGAAAATTTAAATTGTGTATGCATGAATATTCTATTGTATTCTTGTTTTTTCCAGTGTAGCACCAATTGAAATGACACACGTTTGCCATCTCTGCTTGGCCTTGCAACGGCCTTGGGTGCCGGCAGTCTTGTTTTTCTTACTAAATCAATTATCACATGCCAGTATGATTTCGTCGTCGCCGTCTGTAGATTTCATTTCAGATTTTTTTTTTCAGATGTGCGAAAATAAAGATAATATCTGATGGAATCAAATGTGGAGAATCGGGTGGGTGTAGAAGAATCTCAATATTCAAATTCGTTTCTGCTAACTGCACAAGTCATGCTTTGTGAGAGGGTGCATTACCTTGAGGCAAGAGAAACGGTTGGGTGCGTGCTATCCTTCGTTGTCTGGTCACAATCATTATTGTTTAATAAGGATATCTATATATTGCTACACTTAGCCGTGTTGCCAGGGGCAATCTTTCAATAGGTCAGCTTTGGGGTCAACATAGCTGTTCCTGGAGATTTATGCGCCTTCGACTTTGTTGGTATTGGGAAGCCATGTTTTCTCCATTATACGCGGACAGTTTTTAATTGTAATGTTCAAACGGTGAATCCACGTCTCACATAATATCATCGTAGTCTACCAGATGTTGTCTGATTGGCACTTTGTGAGCAACAGTCAACAATAGTTCCTTCAAGATTGTTTCTGTTCATGTGCTAATAGCACATAATTTAACGAATGGGCAATTTCTTAATGTCCAGTCTATTGTGTAATGTTTTATTAACTGTTCTTTCACTCAGTTTTCATGCAGATGTCATTCTTCTATCCTGGTCAACTATTTTCGTCACTGTTGCTGCATTTCCGTTGTTGCACTCTGAGGATGCTCTCCCAGATTTTGACAGATCGGTAATATTTGAGCACTCACATTTAAACTATTTACACCACTATTATCATTTAGTGAAGATCTTCCTTTGTTTCAAGACATCGCACATGAAGGGCGAGAATCATGTGTAATTCAGTAGGTGTATTTTCTTTGCTCTGTAATATCTGGAATTGTATCACAAACCCGGCCTTTGTCTTCTCCATTATTCTGAAAAATAGTTGGAGCATTCAATCCGGTTTATGTTGTATGTTGCGTCTTGCTCCATAACAGGAAAACCATTTAAGAGACAGGTGCAAAATGTATACTAATAGTGCAAATATGAGCAGCTTTAATGACGCATTTTTTTTTCATTTTCATATTACTCCTTCACAGTACGGTAAAAGATTTATAATTTGCTTCTTGTATGTCTGTCTGCCTTCTTGTTGTTTGTCTGTCTGTCAACCTGTCGTATATCTGTCTGTCAGCCTGTCGTATGTCTGTCTGTCTTTTGAATGTCTGCCTGTCGTCTGCTGCCTGTCGTATGTCTGTCAACCTGCTGTCGTAAATCAGTAGTAATACATGTACATTTGTGGTATTAAATGTGGTGCGGCACCACCTGTTGTTGTTTTTTTTTTCATATAACCCATGTGACATCTGCAACGCTACGTTATAAAACCCAACCACGTTTTTTTTAAATCTCGAGGCCAATAGGCAGATAATTGCTAAAGTCACAAGGGTTATATAGGGGGAGAAAACGGTGGTGCCGAACCACATTTAACATCGCAAAGGTAAATGAATTACTTCTTCTATCTGTATATCGTATGTATGCCTGTCTGTCGTCCGTCTGTCAGTCGTCAGTCTGCCTGTCGCCTGCCTGTTGTATGACTGCCTGTCGTGTCTTTGACTGTCGTATGTATGTTTCCGACTATCGTATGTATGTATGTCTGTTTTCTGTCTCTTTGTCTGTTGTGTCTGTCTGTGGTCTGTATGGCTGCATTTTGTCTGTCTGCCTATCGTCTGCCTGCCATCTGTCTGCTTGTCATCTGTCTGTTTGTCGTCTGTCTCACTATCGTTTATCTGACTGTCATCTGACATGTCTATCTGTCGTCCGCCTGCTTGTCGCCTGTCTGTCTGTCTGTTGAATGCCTGTGTCTGTCGTCTGCCTTCCTGTCTGTTGTCTGACTGCCTTTAGTCTGTCTGCATGTCGCCTGTATGCCAGTTGTCAGTCTACATGTCGTATGTCTGTCAGAATGCCTGTCGTATATCAGTAGTAATACATGTACCTATGCAGTATTACATGTCGTGCGGCATCGCCGTTTTTTTTATATAACCCATGTGACGTCAGCAACGTTATATAACCCCATCACATTTTTCAAATCTCGCGCACAAAGAGTAGATAATTGCAAGCGTCACATAGGTTATATAGGGGTGAACGTGGTTGTCGCACCACATTTAATACCGCAAAAGTACACGTATTGCTACTTAAATATCTATGTCGTCTGTCTGCTTGCCTATCGTATGTCTGCCTATCATCTGCTGTCGCTTGGCTGCGTGCCGTCTGTCTGTCTGTCATCTGTCTGTGTGTCGTATGTATGTCTATCTGT
>JACEFZ010016093.1:92500-205000 GCA_014155875.1 Cepaea nemoralis
AAGGATGAACATCATTGTGCCATGTTTTTATCCCATATGTTTCGGTCTCTTTCCTCAAGGGGAGCCAGACGACAACGTCTCACAAAGCACGAACTCCGTGGCTCCAGCGACGACCTCCAGAAGTCAGAGAAAATTGCACTCGTGAACAGAATGACATGGCCAGGAATCGAGCTCAAAGTTATCAGTTCGCGAGGCAGGGGTTGTAATCACTTGGCCACAGAGGCTCCCTAGAAATTAGCAACAAATAATTATTACATCTGATGTACTTACGGGTACTCTACTTGCATGTGCTCTAATTACATGTGCTCTAATGACATGTGCTCTACTAACATGTGCTCTACTTACATTGCTCTAATTACATGTGCTCTACTAACATGTGCTCTACTTACATTGCTCTAATTACATGTGCTCTACTTACATGTGCTTTACTTACATGTGACATGTTCGTGTGTCCTTGTCGAGAACCTGACCATCAGGACACAAATGTTCAATGTAGGCGCCATTCACACATTCCTTGTAGCCCCAGCAGCCGATCTCTATCATTCCAAACGTGTCCGCATTTTTGCAGATCTCGTCCGGTGCTCGAGTGGTCTTGCCTGACGCTAAGAGGATAAGATGTACAGAAGCACTAGTGCCATGTGAGCTGGTATCAAGACGCAGTTACTTTAGCCAAACACGGCAATAATATACCTGAAATAGCTGGCTGGAAGCAGCACAAGTGTATACATAAAATAAGCCAATAAACCGTTTGTCATCCATAAAGTTTAATTGTAGAGTCATTTTAAACAACCAGTGGTTCTTCAAATGTCCCGTTTTGCACACACCTCTAGAATGTATGGTTTACAGTGCATGTAAAATACCATAGACAGACAAATAAACCAATGAGCAAGTCCTACAAGAAGCAGATGAAAACTGAACTGATTAGATAAATTAGACATAGAGAGTAAAAGTTTTTGGAGACGTTATGAGAAGAAATAAACTGGAGAACTTGATAACAGCTGGCAATATTAAGGAGGAAAGAAAAAGGGGAAGGCAAAGAAGTCAATATATGGATGGTTTTTCCACGTAGCATGGTCGAGACATGAACACTGAGCTGATTCACGACTCTGGTGATCGTGTGAGGTGGCGAAACATGACTACCCATGCTTATCGGCATGGGACGTGATGATAATGAGACCCTAGATATAAATATTCGCAACGCGATGGATCTGGACGGCTAGAACAGCATTAGTAAAGATGCAAACTTTACAGAATTCTTAACTATAGTCAGGAACCCGAAGACAATATAAACATTTACAAAACCACAAAGAAACTGATAGATGGTTCAATCGCTCCAGCAAAGGAATACTAAATACTAGCGAAGGAATAGATTAATTTGTATATTTCATTACTTAGTCAATATTTTTCCCATTTGGGTAACACATTTTCCTACTTTTCATAAGTTTGGACAAGATATTTCGTTACGTGGTCAATATTTTTCCTATTTGACTAACAAATGTTCCTGCTTGGTTGATATTTTTCCCAATAGGTTAACAAATGCTCCTATTTTTTTATAAGTTTCGTTGAGCTATTTCTCTCTCTGGCCGATATTTTTTTTCACCTTTGGTTAACAAAGTTTCCGACTTTTCATAAATTTGGCCGATGTATTTCGTTACTTGGTCAAGATTTTTCCCATCTGATTAACAAATGTTCCTACTTTCTTAAGTTTGGTTGAGATATTTATACATTTGGTTGAACTTTAGCCAAAGTTTTCACATTTGTTTTACACATTTTCCTACTTTTCATTAATTTGGCAGATGTATTTTCCACCTTTGGTTAACAAAGTTTCCGACTTTTCATAAATTTCGATGTATTTCGTTACTTGATCAAGATTTTTCCCATTTGGTTAACAAATGTTCCTACTTTTCATAAGTGTGTTTGAGATATTTATACGTTTGGTTGAACTTTATCCAAAATGTTCACATTTGGTTAACAAACTTTCCTACATTTTTATAAGTTTGAATGAAATGTCAAATTTTCGCTTTGTTTAACAAAGTTTCCTATTTTTTATAAGTTTGGTTGAGCTATTTTTGTGTTTGGCAGACCTTTTTCCCATTTAGCTGACAAATGTTCCCACTTTTTATAAGTTTAGTTGACATATTTCTCTCTTTTGCGATATTTTTTTTTCACTTTTGGTTAACAAAAGTTTCCTACTTTTCTGAAGTTTAAATGATGTGTTTCGTTACTTGGTCAATATTTTCCCATTTTGCTAGCTAATTTTCCTACTTTTTATAAATTTGGTTAAGCTATTTTTGTGTATGGTCGACCTTTTTCCCACTTGGCTGACAAATTTTCCTACTTTTTATAAATTTAGTTGAAATATATCTCTCTTTGGCTATTTTTTTTTTTTTTTCACATTTTGTTAACAAAGTTTCCTACTTTTCATAAGTTTGAACGTTGTGTTTCGTTACTTAGTCAATATTTTCCCCCATTTGGCTAGCAAATTTTCCTAATTTTTATAAATTTGGTTATGCTATTTTTGTGTTTGGTCGACCTTTTTCCTATTGGCAGACAAATTTTCCTATTTCTTATAAGTTTAGTTGAAATATTTCTCTCTTTGGCAGATATGTTTTTCACATTTGGTTAACAAAGTTTACTACTTTTCATCAGTTTGAACGATGTGTTTCTTTACTTGGTCAATATAGTTTCCTACTTTTCAGAAGTTTGGTCGATGTAATTCGTTGCTTGGTCAATATTTTTTCCCATTTGGCCAATAAATTTTCTTACTTGACAAATTTTTTTCTATTTGGCTAACAAATTTTCCTAGTTTTCATAAGTGTGGCTGAGATATTTCGTTAAGTGTACCATATTTTTCCAATTTGGTTAACAAAATATGTTTTCCCATTTGGGTAACACATGTTCCTACTTTTCATAAGTTTGGACAAGATATTTCGTTTCGTGGTCAATATTTTTCCCATTGGACTAACAAATGTTCCTACTTTGTTGACATTTTTCCCAATAGGTTAACAAATGTTCCTACTTTTATAAGTTTGGACCAGATATTTATGTATTTGACCAATATTGTAAATACTTTGTCAAACATATTTTCTTATTTGACTGTTAAAGTGGTACATAGAAGCTGTACTCTTGTCTGGCTGTGAAGAGTGGCCCTGAGCAGGCACACTGAAAAACATATATTAGTCTTGGAAATGGGTTTCTGGAGAAAGATGTAAAGACCCGTATGGACATATAGAGAGGTAATGAAAGTGTAGATGTCTAATTTGCTACGCTATAACATCGCTGGTTATGACAGCGGACACGCGACTTGTCATGTTACATGCATTGTCTAAGGTTGAGTCGGGACAGTTTTTGTGTTCGTGTATAATATTATGCATCTGTTAACATGCACCAGCCACTCGTCGTTGTACGACCCAATAGCTGTTACGTACAGATACGACTTTCCCGACTAGCATCGGTGATCACATCTCTGCAGTATGGGTATGAGAATGGCTTAGTCGGACACTGTGATGACTTGTTTGCACGCGCGTATGGTGCTTTCGAGACCGGTTTATGTTGTATTGATGCCAGGGTGTCCTTTTATGTTACTCGGTGATACTTAGACTACACGGATATAGAAAAGAGAGAGAGAAGGGCGATCATTTTACCCTTCAGATGCACTACTGAAGATTTAGTGGAATCACTCCCATATAGGGTGATCATCATGAGTTAGGTCCCCTGGCTCGACAACCGATGGGACAATCTTTTTCTATAGTATCCCTCTTAACCATGTGTCTCGGATGTACCTCACACATATGACCGGAAGCAGCGTCCCACGTGGCCCGGTCGTAGCATTACCCACGTGTGATCGGATGCGACACCATCTTTGATCGGCTTTAACCAGTGAGCATGTGGTCTGGTTGTAGTCATTACACTTGCGACTGGACGCAGTGCCATATTTGATCGGATGTGATTATTACCCACGTGTGATCGGATGCAGCGCCATCTTTGACTGGCTTTAGCCAGCAATGACGTGGTCTTGTTTTGCCATTAACCACGTGTGATGGGATGCAGCGCCATCTTTGATCGGCTTTAGCCCGTGAGCACGTGGTCTGGTTTTATCCATTACCACATGTGACAGTATGCGACACGATCTTTGCCCACTCGTAGCCAGTGAGCACGTGGTCTGGTTTTGTCATTAACCACGTGTGATCGGATGTATTCCTTAGATACGTGCCCCTGTGACTGCTTGTGTACCATCACACATCCCAAGGACGAGTCTTGTGTCTCTACCACTTCGCCATGAGAGAAAGAGAGAGTGCGAGAGAAAGAGAGAGTGCGAGAGAAAGAGAGAGATCGAGAAAGAGCGAGAGAGAAAGAGAGAGAGCGAGAGAGAAAGAGAGAGATAGCGAGAGAAAAAGAGAGAGAAAGAGAAAGAGAGAGCGAGAGAGAAAGAGAGACAGAAAGAGAGAGAGAAAGAGAGAGAGCGCGAGAGAGAGAAAAAGATAGAGAGAAAGGGAGAAAGAGAAAGCTAGAAAGAGAGCGAGAGAGAGACAGAGAGAGATTAACCCCGTTTGATCGAATGTATTCCTTAAATACGTGCCCCTGTGACTGGTTGTACACCATCATACAACCCAAGGACGAGTCTGGTGTCTCTACCACATCGCTATGAGAGAAAGAGAGAGAGTGAGAGAGAGAAAGAGAGATAGAGAGAGAAAGAGCGAGCGAGAGAGAAAGAGAGAGCGAGAGAGAGATAAAAAGAGAGAGCGCGAGAGAGAGCGAGAGAGAGACAGGGAGACAGAGAGAGACAGAGACAGACAGAGAGAGAGAGAGAGAGAGAGAGAGAGAGAGAGGGCTAAGAATTATGAATTGCGGTTTCTTCTGACCCTTTCACATAATGATATTCCACCTGCCTCTCTTTCTTTTTGTATCGTGTGATACTGATTACCAAGAGAGCGCCAACGGTCAGTTTAATTAACTTGTCATTTCTGACAACACGCTAGTCTCGCTGTTGTGATTTTACGTTGTTGGTGGGCAGGCTGGAATTTCCTGTTCACATTTATTTGGATACAGGCGCTGAGGTCGTGTTACCTATTCAGGTCAGGCACGCAGTTTAGTTAGCGCGGGCGCTATCTACTAAAGACATTCAGGGAAGACTATTAGTTTTTTGTTTGCAAGGGACATAACTCGCATTGTTATTATTTTTCTTATATTTCAAAGATTATCGCAAAACGTTATTAATTATATTGTTTCAAACGAATATTTTTATTTTCAGATTAATAATCTAGGTTATACCTACTAGAAATATAACAATTGTGTATGTTATTAGATTTAATTTATTTATGTTAATCTATTCCTTCGCTGGTATTTAATTATCAGATTTTTGCTTATTTCCTAAAGTTGAAACATGGATAACTTATATGGACATATATCCGTGGCGAAATGATAATACTGTGAGGGTCGGCTGCTGTGGTGGTTGACTAGTCGCGGACTATCATTCTGAGCCGTGATGAATTATAATTATTCAAAAGTCCAATTTCGGACTACTCGGTTTACCTGAGTGATGTCCAATTTCATTTTCCACTAATCTGTCAAATTGACTTGGATCTCTGCATGGTTGAGGTTCGATCTCCGCATCGAGGGGGTTCGATTTCGACACGACGTGCCCGGTTCGCCGGGAAGTACCAGAGAGTGAGATTTGAAGGTCAATGGCGGTCCGTTTTCGCAAAGTCGATCTAGGGGCGGGATAACAAACATAGTAATGTATGATGCGGCCGCCACATAAACCACCACATTTCCTACTTGTTTCCAACATTTATGACTACTCCCAGGAAGAGCTAGCTAGATGGAGTAAAAGAGTCATTGAAGAAATCAAATATGACATTATTATATAGTCCAAGACAGCGAAAAACAAAATTATATCTATCTCCTCTCTGTGGCGCTTAACGGCAATTTCAATCGGACAAAGGAAGAAGAAGAAGAAAGAAGAGAAAGGAGAAGCAGCAGTATCAATATCATCATCACCATCTCCTTGGTTCGGAGATAACAGTAGAAACATTACGTCACATTCGTAGGTTACACTAACCGAGTAACACTAAATCCCTAAAACGATCAAACTTACCTGACCCTATTGCAAGCAAACAAACCAAGCATAAACAGAGACGCTTCATTGTGCTGAAGATATGGAAAAAGCGGTGCTGCAATCGTCTGCACATATCTTATATACGCGTCTGCTGCGTCCGTTATCTGTTGCCTCCTATACTTGATAATCTCGACGGGATCCGGTTTGTAATCACACCATTTAAAACTGAATTTAACTCCGAGTTGACGTGGTTCAAACACCTTGTGAATATCATCTAGTGTTGTTCGTCCATCACGAATGACGAGGACCATTCATTCATTGCATCTTTTGATGAAGAACGAATAACTTTGCGCTTTAGTTTTTATTTTAGCGACGTAGTGGTAGCGCAACTCCATCGACCTCGCTCTCTCGTCTGCGTCCATCTGGTTCCAGTGGCGAGCATGGCAAGACGACTGGAGACGGACACAGATGCAGTGGACGTTAGGCTGCCACGGCCAGTTATCCCTGTATATATTGACTCTGGAGAGCCTCATGCAAACGGCCCTACCATCAATTTCTTTAATTTTCAGCTTTAAGACAAGCGTAACAACTGTCAAACACAAGTGTCCGTACCTGTGTAAAGCGTGCACTATCGTCAGACTCTCCACCTGACTTTAGCGGATCCCGCGACCAGCGAGAATAGGCCCGCCAGAGCTACCGCAGGAGATATTGCTTGTCTATTGCGAGCACATCTTCCATCCTTCCTGACTGAATAAGTAAAGAAACGATAAAAGGTAAATATCATCTAGTAGCTTGTAATGCGCAGGCCTTTTTCCTGTAACAGTCCTCCAAGGGTCTCTATCACAAGCCACATGTCCTACCCTTTGTTGCTGTCATGTGTGACTTATCCATCACATCTTGAATCCATCTATTTTATTTTATTTTATTTATTTTTTATTTTTTATTTTTTTTTAAATTTATTTTTTTATTTTATTATTTTATCTATTTTTCATCTTCATCCATTACATCTCGTATTCATCTATGTCGTTATCCATCACTTCTTGTATCCATCTGTGTCGTCATCCATCACATCTTGTATCCACCTATGTCGTGATCCATCACATCTCGTATCCATCTATGTTATTATCCATCACATCTTATATCCATCTATGTCGTCATCCATCACCTCTTATATCCATCTATGTCGTCATCCATCACTTCTTGTACCCACCTATGTCGTCATCCATCACATCTCGTATCCATCTATGTTGTTATCCATCACTTCTTGTATCCATCTATGTCGTCATCCATCACATCTTGTATCCACCTATGTCATGATCCATCACATCTCGTATCCATCTATGTTGTTATCCATCACATCTAGTATCCATCTATGTCCTGATCCATTACATCTTGAATCCATCTATATCGTGATACATCACATCGTGTATCCATCCATGTCATCACATCGTGTATCCATCTATGCCGTGATTCATCACATCTCGTATCCATCTATGTCGTCAACTATCACATCTTGAATCCATTATTGATGTAGCTTTCTTCTTTTCCCTGGCACACCTTTTCTTACATTATCTAGACTTTCATGTCTTTTAACTGATTATCACAAAATGTGCCCTTCCAATTGAACAGAAGGATGATATAGCATCTTACCAGTGTCATCGTATTATATATGTCATTTCGCGCTATCTTCCGCGATGTTAATGCTCAGTTAATAGGCATTCACACTATATTACTTGTTCATTTGACAGTTAACCATGTTTGGTGCAAATCTACTTATTCATTTGAGGGTGTACCACGTTTGGTTCAAATTTACTTGTTTGTTTGGCGTCGAATTGGCTAAACTTCTAAATTATTTTATTTTCCTTTTATTAAATTGTCTTTGGACACAATCTCCGTCAATATTACTTTCTTGTGGCATAGATCTGCTTGTTCTCCTTTCTGTCCAATGAATTGTTAATATTCTTGTGTAAAATGTATATTCAATTTATATTCAATTTACATACAATTTATAGACAATTTATAGACAATTTATATTCAATTTATATTCATTTTATATCAATATATATACAATTTATATTCAAGCGGCCTTTGTCTGCAGCCCACAATGAAAAATAAAACACACACAGAGTAAGACCCACAAACACACGGAGAAGAAAAATTGAGACAGAAATGAATAATATGGATAAGGCATGCACGGAGCTTCGTGGGATAGAAAGAGATTGATTGATTGATTCGGGAATCGTCATCACGGCATTCGGGGCATTCCCATAAGTGCTCCGTCCCCATCCTCAGCAGCCAGCGAAGAGTTCCAATACTAATAGTACCAGTATCAATCTGATTATAAGTCCGTCTCGCCTTTCCTCTGAGCGTTGAGTGTCGGCCAGATCCCTTCGTCACTCCTCGTTGTCTCATTCTTGCCAGACTATGGTAATCCATTTGCTCCTCCGAGGTGTGCACGTGCTCCCACAAGGCCGCAACAAGATAGAGATAGGACTTGAGGTGAATTGGTTGAGGGCCGATGCCCGGTTGGGATAACAGTTAATTGCATTTTCTTTACAGGACGTTGCAGTCAGCCCCCTTTTGGCTGGCTGTGATTTCTTGGCAAGTTTAAGTTCCGCAGTTTGCCATTGCTTTCTGAACGATCGGCACGTATACCTTTGTATAAAAACCAACGCAGGGCGGTCTGCTGCCACATCGCCAGCATTTGTGTTCCGAATGCGGTATGCGGGATTAAGAATTGCATCCGTAACCCCTTTGCCACAGCGGCTTTTAGGAAGGGGATAAAGGGATTTTTTTAAAAAAAATAACAATAAAAAAGTAAAACCCAACAAAACTCAAAACCTGTTTGTTCTGATAAGACGGAAGGGGCAAAGAACTCGAACGCATACCCCCGCCCCCCCCCCTTCCTCAATTAGTAAATGATCCGTCACCATACCTTGAAGCGTATTGGTTATACATACCTGTATTTTTCAGACCAAAGCGAAAGAAGAAGCGGGAAGAAATTATGGATCATCAATACTATATTGACCATGAATACTATATTGACCATGAATACTATATTGACCATGAATACTATACTTACCATGAATACTATATTGACCATGAATACTATATTGACCATGAATACTATATTGACCATGAATACTATATTGACCATGAATACTATATTGACCATGAATACTATACTTATCATGAATACTATATTGACAATTAATACTATATTGACCATGCATACTATATTGACCATGAATACTATATTGACCATAAATATATTGACCATGAATACTAAACTTACCATGAATACAATATTGATCATGAATACTATTCTTACCATGAATACTATATTGACCATGAATACTATCCATAGATCATGTGCCATGTCGATAAGCGTGGGTGGTCATGTTCTGCCATCTCACTCGATCACCAGAGTGGTGGATCAGCTCCGTGTTCCTGTCTCGACCATGCCACGTGGCCAAACCATCCAGGTATTTATTTCTCGATCTTCCCCTTGGTCTCTTCCCTTCGATCTTACCAGTTGTCACCAAGTTCTCCAAGCCATTTCTTTTCATAACACGCCCAATAAATTTTGACTGTCTGTCACAGAATGATGATAGTTTAGTGATTCCCAGATAAAAATAAATGTAACTAATGGCAATATAGGAGAAGGGTTAACAATTGTGTCGTTCAATCTGAGAGAAGGATAAATGGAAGGTTATTGACCGATTATCAGGGACAGGTGTTCGCAGAGGTCAGTGGCTGCCGCTCGTATCGGCCGACGGGAGGGAGACACGAATACATCGGAACGGGGAACAGAAAGACGGTGTACTCTCTTTGACGTGCGACGAGCAATGAACGAAGAAAGCGATCAACGGGGTCGGAGGCTTTGAAGTATTAGCGTAAGGGGAACTCAGGGAACAGCGTAACAACGGAAAGAAACGAGCAATTAACCATACGTGAATTCACAGACGTTTGATGTGAGGGCTCACGGCAAATTTGATGGTAGATCAAACAATCAACGGAGGATTGGACACTCAATATAAATAGTAGAAAAGTGGTTTTATATTTAGTGTGCTACCAAACTGGACGAAAATCTGGATTTATGTGTCCTGTAAATGAAAAGAAATATCCTCCCTTATAATGGGATAGAGTCCTTATGTGCGGATAAATTTCGATTCGGGGACTTACATTAATTCTATATATATATATAAGGTAACACTAATATTAGAGTAATATTAGCATAGGGAAATATGTGTTTGTGCTTAGGGTTTATTATTGCTTTCTATTTAGTGAATAGTTTAGACTTTAGTGAATTCTGCTGTTTATGTCAGAGTATTCTTTCGGAAGCTTTTTCATTACGGCTGGAGAAAGACAATCACATAAACAGTAATATGAAGCAGACTTAAATCATCTGATTTAATGTTTATTACCCAGGTTCCACTACACAGCCTGACATATCAAAGAAGATAAACCAGTACGTCTCTTGTACAGAGAAAGCAGTGTTGATAATAAAGGAAAGAACTTTCACTTTAATCAGGCACTTCACAGGTGCAGTGAAAATATGTCACTATAGAAAATTCAACCTAAACAGTCAATAAGAGGGGGTGACATAACGAATGGCAAAAAACATGTTTTGGTGAACCTCAGTGAAAGACCTTTATTCAAGCAGAGCAAATAGGCTAGAATATAGTGCAATTAGGTAATCACCTAAAAGAAACATTGAAGAACACGAGAACATTTAACATAGAAATAGACATTTATATACAGTGAGGATGTGTATTCAGTGGTGGACTATACTACCTTCCAAAACAGGATATATCTGAACTTCAGTGACTTACCTTTATTGGATTATGTTTCTGATGATAAGACATTGACAATTGTTTTCAATAATTGGATTAAGTCCAGACTCAAGCCGAAAAGGAGCATCCAGGGTGAGACCGTTCCACTTCTATGTGTGATGTCAGATGTTTTTGGCCGTTTGAAGATGCTAGAGAAACTACGAAGACTAACGTCTAAAAGTCCTATCTTGCAATCACATTAGCAGATACTAACAACTACAGATACACAGTCAATACATACAACGGACATAGTTTTCAACAATAAACAGGTTATTAATTGTTGGAGGAAACTGTTGTCAGGGTATGTTATGACGGAGAGAGAGAGAGAGAAAGAGAGAGATATAGTGTATGAAAGACGGAAGGGAGGAGTGTAGACAAAAGTCATTCAATACTCCCAATAGTAGAAGGATATTAAAGATGTGCTTGTCAAGTCCACTTTCCTCCAGGGACGATTAGTCACACTGTCTGCGTCTAATGTCTTTAATCAGTTTACGATCTTCTTTTGTTTCTTGAAGGACTTGTTCATTAGTTTCTCTGTCTGTTCATGGTATTCTTTGCATTTTCCTCAGAAACCACATATCCACAGTCATCAGCTATTTTTCAGCTTGACTGCTTATTGTCCACGCGTCACATCCATACAAACGTATAGGTTCTATGTAGCACTTCAACACTCTTTTTCTCGTTTCATGTGATATCTTTTTATTGGTCAGTATGTTTTTCATCTTGCAAAAGGCTACCTTCGCCATGGCAATTCTTGTTCTAATCTCTTCAAGGCATCTCCCATCAGATGTTATGACTGCGCCGAGATAACTGTATCGATTCACTTGCTTAAGAGTATGCCCATTTACTCGTATATCCCATTGTGGTATTTCCTTCTTCCCAGTGACAACCATAATCTGTGTCTTCTTACAATTCAGTTCTAACCCTAGTAGTTAACTGTGTGCAACAACCGCATCTACTAAATTTTGCAGATCCGGTTCATTGTCTGCAATCAAGACTGTATCATCTGCATATCTAATGTTATTGATGTATCGTCCCCCAATGTTGATTCCTTCCATATCTTCTATATTTCTGAAAATATTTTCACTGTACAGGGAAAACAGATCTGGAGACACTACACATCCCTGTCTCACACCTCTTTTAATAGGTTGATATTGACCTACGTCGTTATCAATTCTGATGGCAGCTTATTGTTTCCAATATATGTTTTTTACAAGTCTAAGGTCTTTTCCATCAATTTGTAGATCTTCAAGCATCCTTATCATGCCGACATGTCTCATTTTATCGAACGCCTTTGTGTAGTCAATAAGCAAAGATATAGATCTTTGTTTACTTCTATAGAACGCTCAATTACTGTTCTAAGTATATACACAGCATTTACTGTGCCCTTGCCTTCTACTATACTATACTATACTATACTATACTATACTATACTATACTATACTATACTATACTATACTATACTATACTATACAGACCATAAATATATTAACCATGAATGCTATATTGACCACGAATACTATACTGACCATAAATATATTGACCATGAATGCTATATTGACCATGAAAACTATACTTACCATAAATATATTGACCATGAATGCTACAACGATGAAGACTATATTGACCACGAAGAAAATATTGACTAGCAATGCTATATTGACCATGAATGCTATATTGACCACTAATACAATATTGACCATCAATAGTATATAGACTATCAATACTATATTGACCCTAAAGACTATATTGACCATCAATTACTATATTGACCATGAAGGGTATATTTAACGATCAATTACTATATTGACCATGAATATAGTGACCATGAATATATTGACCATCAATAATTATATTGAACATGAAGGGTATATTGACCATCAGTACTACGAGTGTATATAGACCATAAAGACTGCATCGACCATGAATGCTATATTGACCATGAAGACTACCTCCCTTCAACGAATTTTTGGAAGTATTTGGCTTGTCAGACTTTATAATAGACAAGAGAATCAAAGGCTGCAGCGGGATATAACGATGTAAAGTGAAATAGAGTTCTAGCATGTTGCATAGAACCAGTTTTAACATACGGCCGCGAATCCTGGGCAATTAGTAAACAGATGAAGACATCCTTGAAAGCCGTGGAGATGTGGTTTTATAGAAGAATGCTGAAAAATTAATTGGACAGCCAGAATGAGCAATCATGACGTTTTAAGGAAAGTTGAGTCCCAAATGCAACTAATCACACACATCAGAAAGAAAAGTCATCGTTTTTGGCCACGTTAGGAGAAGACAAACACTGGAACACGTTGTGACAACCGGAAAGATTTGCGGAAAGAGAAACAGAGGAATACAGCGAGAGAAGATTCTTGACAGTCTTGTGTCATGGCACGGAAGGGAGTCAACACATGACGTCGGAGATCGCAATTTGTGGAGAGGCATGATCGCCCACGTCAGCCAGCAAGACAGTGGATGATGATGAGAGTGACAACAGTTAGGTATGTGTGTCATCTGCCAGACAGTAAGATGTCATCAACACAGACACAGTGAACCCTACAACAAACGCCAAACCGGCACAGTGTGGAAAATAACACTAATAATATTAATGTCAGAAATATGTTAACACTGCTACACAATGAGTCGACGTTTCGATTTAAGAAGGAAAGAAACCTGTCTGTTTCTGACAAGATGGAATGAGCGAAGAACTCGGACGAATACGGCTCAACAACAAAAACATATCTAAAGAAAAACATTAAATTAGTTTTTCTCACATCAGTATGGAATTTACGTCGACCTAGCTTCATAAACTGGCTTGCAGATTTCTGGATTGTCTAGAACTGGGAAATACCCGGGAAGGTTAACCCGGTCAACAAACACCCGCAGAAGTCGGATGTGTCGGCCTAGCGGCGCATAACTGGGACAATGCAATCACGTCCGTAAAACTTCTCCTGATGAACGCAGAAGAAGAAGAAGAAGAAGAAGAAGAAGAAGAAGAAGAAGAAGAAGAAGAAGAAGAAGAAGAAGAAGAAGAAGAAGAAGAAGAAGAAGAAGAAGAAGAAGAAGAAGAAGAAGAAGAAGAAGAAGAAGAAGAAGAAGAAGAAGAAGAAGAAGAAGAAGAAGAAGAAGAAGAAGAAGAAGAAGAAGAAGAAGAAGCAGAAGAAGAAGCAGAAGAAGAAGAAGAAGAAGAAGAACTGGGAAAGGTATCGGCAAAGAAGGGAACTAGTCACCCAACCTTATAAAGACGTAGTCTAGGATGTGACGGTCTGACACGTCACATTCGCTATGTGATTACCTCAACCTTATCTACTCGAACTTTAGGAGTTAATTATACCTGTCATGTCACAATATGCGTGGCCTACTTTTAAGGTTGCACAACGGGTACACGGGACGTCCCATCCCCCTTGTCTGATACGGCTAAGACATGTCTTGGAGCAGAGAGAATCACTTAGACCGATAGTATGCAAAGGACATTTTGACATCGCCCATAGGCGCATCGGAGTTGAGTTGAGTTGAGCTAAGAACCGACATCATTGCACTCAGGACATTCCCATACACGCTCCGTCCCCTCTTTCAACAGCCAGCGAAGAGGCATACTACTAATTATTCCCACCGCTATCTAATTGAAAGTTCTCCTGGTATTCCCTCTCAGTTTTAAGATTTTTCAGAACCCCTTCGGATACCCCGCAATATAATTTTTTCCATATACGGGTTTTCAGTCTGTTCCCCTTCGTTCTCCACCTGGCCCCACAGGCGCTGAACCATCTCTCCCTTATCCATAGGTAATATACCATCAAGCGGTGCATTTCCTGCCAGCCTAACAGCCTTCCTGTTCATTTCCCCTCACTCCCACATAGTCAGTGCAAACAATCCATACTATCTTTTCGAGTACTTAGGGGCATTGGAAATATGGTATAAAACTGTTGCAGATGCTACTTTCTAGCTCTGCTAACTCCCCTCTATGTATCCATATATAAATGTTTGCACACCTTCGGCGCCACATTTTCTTGTTTGGCACCTTTCACAACTGAACTTCTGCGTCGCTTTCCTGGCAGCGGAGCTTGTGCAATGGTCTAACAACATTTCATACCTATAATTTTTCTGTTTGTTTTAATTGTATTAAATTTTCTAATTTCATGTTTTTCTTTAGATTGATTGATTGATTGATTGATTTAGGAACCGACATCACAGCATTTCTTTAGATCTGTTTGTTTTGCTCCCGGTGAAGATTATTATGATTGAAACATCGACTCGTTGTGTTGTGGTATCTTTATTTTTTTATTTTTTTTTTGCATCACAATTATTTTTTTCCTCTTGTGATTGACCTTATTGCCTTATTGGAGTTCGTGTTAAGGTATATACTCTGTGTTTATTATCTCTCACTTTTTCGCAGGAGTTACACGTACCTAACTGTTTTATTGCCTTTTGTTATATCGTGCTGCAGTCGTGACTTCTCTTATCCGAGGTAATTGCTCTCATAAACCGGTTGACGGAGTCCGGAATCGAACCCACAATCTTCGGAGCACGAGACTGACGTCTTAACTACTTCGGCACTGACACTCCCTTACTTGCTTCATAGACTAGAGTAAGGCCCTGGACAGTTCAGCATCAGGAATTGTGGCACATCATGTTAGAGATGAGATTTCCAGCACATGTACTTCCTTCCGTCATTACTTGAACCGGCGTATATGGCTTGGGTGATAGTGGGATATGCAGTTTTCGACATGTCGATTTGGAAGCAGACCGCTTTGCGCTGATTTCGATGGTATGAGACCTCGGCCATTCAGAAAGCAATGGCAAGCTAATGAATAATTGTCTAGTGGATCAAAAACAGTTGGGTGCGCTAGTGGAGTTGATAGAGTACTCTGCTCGTAATGTTATAAGCACGTGGGGGTGGGAGGGGAGGCTCCGACTCTCGGGTTCGCCGCTGGCCAAAGTGAGGACAACATTGGCAACCTATTGTTTTTTTGCTGTTGGCAAACTGTAGGAAACAGGAAACTGTAAAAACCCATAGCAGAAAATTGTAGGAAGCCATAGCAGGAAACTGTAAGAAACCATAGCAGAAAACTGTAGGAAATTATAGCAGGAAACTGTAGGGAACCAAAGCACAAAACGGTGGGAAAACATAGCACGAACCTGTGGGAAACCATAAGAAACCATAGCGGGAACTTGTGGGAAATATAGGAAACCATAGCATGAAACTATAGGGAACCAAAGCAGTAAACTGTAGGAAACCATCGCAGTAAACTAGGAAACCATCGCAGTAAACTGTAGGAAACCATCGCAGTAAACTGTAGGAAACCATTGCAGTAAACTGTAGGAAACCATCGCAGTAAACTGTAGGAAACCATAGCAGTAAACTGTAGGAAACCATCGCAGTAAACTGTAGGAAACAATAGCACGAACCTGCGGGAATCCATAAGAAACCATAGCAGAAAACTGTAGGAAATTATAGCAGGAAACTGTAGGGAACCAAAGCACAAAACGGTGGGAAAACATAGCACGAACCTGTGGGAAACCATAAGAAACCATAGCGGGAAACTGTGGGAAACAATAGGAAACCATAGCATAAAACTATAGGGAACTAAAGCACGAAACTGTAGGAAACCAAAGCGGGAAACTGTGGAAAACTATAGGAAACAATAGCAGGAATCTGAAGGAAACCATAGCAGAAAACTGGAAACCATAGCACGAACCTGTGGGAAACCATTACCCAATACGGGGGAGCAAAGAATAGCAACACTGTAGCCTACGATGCACGTCGTAAGAGGCGAATAAGGAGGCTATGGTTCCGTCGTCCTGCTACTGAGTGAGTGCGTGGCGCGACACTGTGAGCTGTGAATTTCGCGTGGAATGCTTTTGCATCTGTCCGCGGTTGCTTTTCGCGTGAACTGCATGTTCGGAACGATGACGGCCGGCTGTTGCTGGATTGACTGGTTTGCCTTTTCGGTTCACAGGTGCATTTTTCAGGAGACGAGTCGTCGCTGTATCTACGATGTTCATACTTTGTGCGACACTTTCGGTGGGTCGCCCTGCAGAAATAGACCGAGCCATATGGGATAAAACCCCAGTCAATGAAGTCTTTCTGGTGACTGCCGTTTTCATCGACGATGAACTGTATTCTTCGTGGAGGACTTTTGTGTTGGCATTCTGACGGTGGCATTATGCACAGTGTACCTGTGCGGGCTGTTGGCTTGCCGACACTCCTGTCTACTCCATTGTTCACATGGGGCAGTGAGGAGCATTTTGTGATATTCACTGGCACAGGAACGGAGCAATATGGGGACGACCCGTTACCGTGAAGTTGGAACCGTGACTAACTAACTAACTAACTAACCATAAGAAACCATAGCGGGAAAGTGTGGGAAACCATAGCGAGAAACTGTAGGAAACCATAGCAGAAAACAGGGAAACCATAGAACGAACCTGTAGAAAAACCATAAGAAACCATAGCAGGAAGTTGTAGGAAACCATAGCAGGAAACTGTGGAAAACCATAGCAGGAAACTGTAGGAAACCAAATCACGAAACTGTGGAAACCATAGCAGGAAACTGTAGGAAACCATAGCACGAAACTGTGGGAAGCCATAATAAACCATAGCAGGGAACTGTAGAAAACCATAGAGGGAAACTGTGGGAAACTATAGGAAACCATAGCAGGAAACTATAGAAAACCATAGCAGGAAACTGACGGAAACCATAAGAAACCATAGCAGGAAACTGTAGGAATCCATAGCACGAAACAGACGGAAACCATAAGAAACCATAGCAGGAAACTGTAGGAAACCATAGCAGGAAACTATAGGGAACCAAAGCACGAAACTGTAGGAAACCATAGCGGGAAACTGTAGGAAACCATAGCGGGAAACTGTAGGAAACCATAGCGGGAAACTGTGGAAAACCATAGCGGGAAACTGTAGGAAATCATAGCGGGAAACTATGGGAAACCATAGTGGGAAACTGGGAAACCATAAGGAAGCATAGCAGGAAACTGTAGAACACCATAGCAGAAAACTGGGAAACCATAAGGAAGTATAGCAGGAAACTGTAAGAAACCATAGCGGGAAATTATGGGAAACCATAGCGGGAAACCGTAAGGAAGCATAGCAGGAAACTGTAGGAAACCATAGCGGGAAAATATGGGAAACCATAGCGGGAAACTATGGGAAACCATAAGGAAGGATAGCGGGAAGATGTAGGAAACCATAGCGGGAAACTATGGGAAACCAAAGCGGGAAACTGTGGGAAACAATAGCAGTAATCTGATGGAAACCATAGCAGGAAACTGTGGGAAACCATAGCACGAACCTATGGGAAACCATAAGAAACCATAGCCAGAAACTGTAGGAAACCATAGCAGAAAACAGGGAAATCATAGCACGAACCTGTGGAAAACCATAAGAAACCATAGTAGGAAGTTGTAGGAAACCATAGAGGGAAACTGTGGGAAACTATAGGAAACCATAGCAGGAAACTATAGAAAACCATAGCACGAAACTGACGGAAACCATAAGAAACTATAGCAGGAAACTGTAGGAAACCATAGCACGAAACTGACGGAAACCATAAGAAACCATAGCAGGAAACTATAGGGAACCAAAGCACAAAACTGTAGGAAACCATAGCGGGAAACTGTAGGACACCATAGCGGGAAACTGTGGGGAACCATAGCGGGAAACTGTGGGAAACCATAGCGGGAAACTGTGGAGAACCATACCGGGAAACTATAGGAAATCATAGCGGGAAACTGTGGGAAACCATAGCGGGAAACTGTGGGAAACCATAGCGGGAAACTGTGGGAAACCATAGCGGGAAACTATGGGAAACCATAAGGAAGCATAGCGGGAAACTATGGGAAACCATAAGGAAGCATAGCAGGAAACTGTAGGAAACCATAGCAGGAAACTGTAGGAAACCATAGCGGGAAACTATGGGAAACCATAAGGAAGCATAGCAGGAAACTGTAGGAAACCATAGCGGGAAACTATGAGAAACCATAACGGGAAACTGTGGGAAACCATAGCGGGAAACTGTAGGAAACCATAGCGGGAAACTATGAGAAACCATAGCGGGAAACTGTGGGAAACCATAGAGGGAAACTGTAGGAAACCATAGCGGGAACTATGGGAAACCATAGCGGGAAACTGTAGGAAACCATAGCGGGAAACTGTGGAAACCATAGAGAGAAACTGTAGGAAACCATAGCGGGAAACTATGGGAAACCATAGCGGGAAACTGTGGGAAACCGTAGCGGGAAACTGTAGGAAACCATAGCGGGAAACTGTGGGAAACCATAGCGGGAAACTGTGGGAAACCATAGCGGGAAACTATGGGAAACCATAGCGGGAAACTATGGGAAACTGCGGGAAACCATAAGGAAGCATAGCAAGAAACTGTGGGAAACCATAGCAAGAAACTGTAGAAAACCATAGCAGGAAACTGTAGAAAACCATAGCAGGAAACTGTAGGAGACCATAGCAGGAAACTGTAGAGAACCATCGCAGGAAACTACTTTTGGACAATTTATTTATTATTTATTTAATCGCAAACAACCAATAAATGATGGGGTTGATTGTGATGTCTTGTAAAGGGCATGCGACAAACTAACTAACCCGTACCTGATAACACTAAGCATGTCTTTGAACTCAGTTAGACACTTAGAGCCGATAGTTGTGAAAGCATGTCTTTCAGATCCATCTTATTCATCATCATCATCTTCTTCCACTTTTGTCATCATGCGTTATGGGGAGGATTAGTTGGCGTCCCAGCGCCAGATGGGTAACCTGGCTAGTGTCATGCCGTGTGATTGTACACAATCTTTGATGTCGTCAGTTCATGTTCTTCTCGGGCATCTGTGGCTCTCCTGTCAGATGTTCTTTAATGTAGCTCTAGTGGTAGTTGATGGTGTTGCATTCTATCGATATGGCCGAACCCTTTGATTTTCTGCTTGTCAGTATATGTGGCACAAGGTGTTGATACCACTGTCTGTCTGATAACATTATTGATTTTTCGGCCTCGGATAGTTAAAATGGCAGCTCCTCTCAGGCATCTCGTCTCAAAGGTGCTGATTCCATGTAAGTGTGATTTTGATAATATCCAAGTTTGACATTGGTAGCATAGGGTTGGTGTGAATATGCTATTTATTATCTGTCGTTTTGCGGACATTTGTATATTTAAATGTTTCAGTATGGATGACAGTTGATATGTAAGTCCATCTTGTTGATGTGCTTAAACATACTTCCAGTAGTTCAACAACCATCATCCATCCATCATGTGCCATGCCGGTAAGCGTGGGCGGTCATGTTCTGCCATCTCACTCGATCACCAGAATCGTGGATCAGCTCCGTGTTTCTGTCTCGACCATGCCACAAGGCCAAGCCATCCATGTACTTGCTTCTAGGTCTTCCCCTTGGTCTGTTCCCCTCGATCTTACCAATTGTCACCAAATTCTCCAATCCATTTCTTCTCATAACATGCCCAAAACATTTTGACTGTCTACGTCTAATTTCTCTAATCAATTTACGATCTTCATTTGTTTCTTGAAGGACTTGTTCATTGGTCTTTCTGGCTGTCCATGGTATTCTTTGCATTTTCCTCAGAAACCACATCTCTACAGCCATCAGATGTTTTTCAGCCTGACTGCTCATTGTCCACGCTTCACATCCATACAAAAGTACAGGTTCAATGTAGCATTTCAACACTCTTTTTCTCGTTTCAATTGACATCTTTTTATTGGTCAATATGTTTTTCATCTTGCTAAAGGCTACTTTTGCCATGGCGATTCTTGTTCTAATCTCTTCAAGGCATCTCCCATCAGATGTTATTACTGTTCCGAGATAATTGTACCTGCTCACTTGTTGAAGAATATTCCCATTTACTTGTATATTACATTGTGGTATTTCGTTCTTCCTAGTGACGACCATAATCTGTGTCTTTTTACAATTTAATTCTAACCCTAGTTGTTCACTGTGTGTAACAATCACATCTACTAAATTTTGCAGGTCCTGTTCATTGTCTGCAATCAAGACTGTATCATCTGCATATCTAATGTTATTGATGCATCGTCCCCCAATGTTGATTCCTTCCATATCTTCAATATTTCTGAAAATACTTTCACTGTACAGGGAAATCAGATCTGGAGACATTACACATCCCTGTCTCACACCCCTTTTAATAGGCTGATATTGGCTTACTTCATTATCAACTCTTATGGCAGCTTGTTGTTTCCAATATATGTTTTTTACAAGTCTAAGATCTTTTCCTACAATCAACAACCATAGACGATTATATTCCCCTCCTTCCCTCATTCCTGGATAATGGATCCTGACATAGCTTTCTCGGATACGGACACACACACAGACAGGATAAAATCCATCGACAATTGGAATTGTAAACCGCAGGTTCTAATTTCATCTCCCAACAGGAGGCCACCTTGGCAGAATGGTTAAGAGCCCTCACTCTTAAACTTACTTATTAGTCATTTGAAAGTTCAGGATGTTAGATCATCTTCAGACACGCTGTAATTTTGAGGGTAACTACGAGTCTTGTGTTGAGGCCTTTCACAATAGACGATAAGATAACACCACAACCTGGCGGAAGATAAGTGTCTTTCCTCCACTTGTCGCTATCCTTTTCTCCAACTTGTCGCGCTCTCTTCCAATCGCCGGACACATGGAAACTAACTCAGCTTCCTGGTTCGCACGAAGGATGTCACATTATAGTTGTAGGGTAAAGGATACATTAACTTCTAGGTCACACCCTGCATATTGTCTCATTTTTGTAGTAGGGGTGGAAGCTAAGTGAATTTTCTAGTTCACACACTGTATATGTCTCACTTCTGTCATAGGAGTGGAACATAAGACGACTTTCTAGTTCATGCGCTGTAAATCTCGCATTTTAGTCGTAGGGGTGGCAACAAAGCCAACTTTCTAGTTCACGTACTGTATTTGTCTCATTTCAGTCGTAGGGATGGCAACTAAGTCAACTTTCTAGTTCACACACTGCGTGTGTCTCATTTCAGTCGTAGGGATGGCAACTAAGTCAACTTTCTAGTTCACACACTGCATGTGTCTCATTTCAATCATAGAAGTGGCAACTAAGTCAATTTTCTAGTTAGTTCACACACTGCATGTGTCTCATTTCAGTTATAGGGGTGTCAACTAACTCAACTTTCTAGTTAGTTCACACATTTCATGTGTCTCATTCCAGTCATGGGGATGGCAACTAAGCCAACCTCCAGATGAAAAACCACGAATGACTGCTAATTTGTGAAACAATAACAGATGCAACAACATGAAACACTGCTAGTTGAAGATACAATAACAGATGAAACAACATAAACGACTGTTAGTTGATACAATAATAACATATGAAATAATATGAACTACTGCAAGTTGAAGACATAATAACAGATGAAAGAACATGAACGACAGTTAGCTATTACAATAATAACATAAAATAATAAGAACTACTGCAAGTTGAAGAAACAATAACGGATGAAATAATATAAAAGAATTTGTTTTGTTTTTTTGCATATCCTTTACAAGACATTGCTGTCAACACCAGCATCTTTCAGCTGTATGTTGATTTCTTGGCAAGATTACACTCAGTAGTTTGCCATTGCTTTCTGAGCGGCCGGCTCACATATATAAAAGAATGCTAGTTGTAAATACAATAACAAATGGAACAACATATTTAAGGATGCTTGATACTATATTTAATTGTGGTTCCAACAAGGATCGACACGTGAAAGAACAAATATAAGTGTTTATAACCAGTGTGTGGCTGGAACAATCAACATCTGTATTTTATCAGAATTACTGAAAGAGCCGACGCATCAATCCGTTTGCTCGGAGTGCTATAATTTCTATTTTTATATCACGAAATCTGAACGCCCTGTGTAACCTACTCATATCTCTTTCGAGATAAGAAGCTTTCTTAATGTGGTCTATGGGGTCTGTCCCTCCTATCTGTTGCCCATCAGTTGCAACTCGTTCAATGTCTCTCATATACAGGATGTATTTTTAATGACTGTGCAGTATTTGAAAATATTGCCGGTCCAAGTTTTGTATTTACCTTTTATGATGCGTGAACTTTACAGAGGGTGAATACAAACTTGGACCGGTAATATTTTCAAACGCTGCACGGTCATTAAAAATGCACCGTATACTATACGGGTATCTCGCTGTCTGGGTAGACGATATTTTGTTACATTGTGCTATAAAAAACAGGCAATAACTACAACCCATGGCGGTGACCAGGGTTGGAGCTATAGTTCCCCATAGCACACAGCCTGGGCTGAATTGTAGAGACCATGTGTTACCAATGTAGCGTGAACCCTCTCTCGGCCTGCCTTGTTTACTCCAGAGGAAAAGGGAAAACCAATACATCCGGATCATGACAAGCTGCAGAAGCTGCCGGATTAGCAAAGCAATGCTCTAACTGTCCAACTGACCGAGATCCATCTAAAGGCGTTTACAGGCGAGAGGCTCTTCTTCCTTGCATTGGGTTTTATCCCATTTAGTTCACTCTTTTTCCGCAGGCCTCTCTCTCTCTCTCTCTCTTTCTCTCCATCTCGCCCTCTCTCTCTATTTCTCTCTCATTTTCTCTCTCTCTCTCTCTCGCTTTCTCTCTCTCTCTCTCTCTCTCGCTCTCTCTCTCTCTCTCTCTCTCTCTCTCTCTCTCTCTCTCTCTCTCTCAAACATTAGAAAAGATCGAATAGTCGATGTAGAGGCAATATTTCAAACATTAGAACAAGTCGAATAGTCACTATAGAGTCAACATTTCAAACATTAGAACAGATCGAATAGTGACTATAGATGCAACATTTCAAACATTAGAACAGGTCGAATAGTGACTATAGAAGAAACATTTCAAATATTAGAAACGTTACCCTCATGTGAAATATTTATAGCGTATCAGATTCTGATATACACGAGTTTCGAACCGTGTCGATGCACCCGAGTTCTTTCACTGAGCTGAGATTCTCCTTGTATGAGCTACAGGAGGAGCCTGAAGCTCTGATGGAGATGCTCGTGTTCTGAAGGTGATCTCGGACCAAAACCAATTCATACATGTGGGTATATGGAGCCATCAGATGACCCATCAGTCTATTGTTCGATGACGATGACTTGTTCGTTCCGTCTTGTCTTTCTTCTATTTCGGTAAAGATTATCCTTCCTTCCAAAGACGCCATTTATTTTGCATAGCTGACACTTTGTCCACTACGTCACTTCCCACTTTCCACTTACCTCGTGGGTCGCGGTTTGACTTTTGAAACATATGATCCATACTGGCCTGGCTATGCTTTTTCTAACACCTTTACTTAAACACAAACACATACGCACATATCCCGGGGAGGAAGGGGGGTCGTCTCCGTGGTGAAGCGATTAATACGTCTGATTTGAAGGTCGCGGGTTCGTTTTGGGGATGCCTTTCATACCACGAGTGCAGTTGTACCGGAGATCCCTAGGGGTCGTCGCTGAATCTACGGACTGTGTAGCGCTGTGCGACGCTTGCGGCGAGTTCCTAGCCACAGAGTGTAGAGACCAACCCATATGGAATGAAACCCGGTGCAGTGAAACCGATCCCCTTGCAGTGAACCTCCTGTAAACATAAATAAACTGAAAAAAGCTGGATGTATAGGCGTAAATATAACTCTCAATTATCGGCAAATTTTCATAGCAGACATGACAAACTCATTACCACGACAGACATGACCACAAATTACCATATAAAGTAATTAAACGACACAAGTATTCGGCTGCAGAATGTTTATTTTGCCTAAACGCCTAAGACAATACTGCTGTTGCACTACAACTGGCTGAGGATACAAGACAATAATGAAGCTTGCTTGTGATTCATGTACATTCCCCTGCTGACCGGCGTACATCAAATATACACGAACTCTTTCACATCTCCAGTGAGTAGATCAGTCGTTGTGTGGTAGCCTCATCGTTCAACCTATCATGTACCATGCCTTTATGCAAAGTATTCCCTTAGTGAATTTAAACACAGAAGCCACAAGCAATTTGTTGCACGATTTATTGCCTGGCATATTTCGCTGCATCTCGTCAGGTGCATACCGCAGAGCTATATACCATCTGAAGTGAATAAAATAAATAATATACTTCTGTCACTGTCAATCTGAAACCACCTTGGGAATAACAGATGTTCCACATTCGAACAATACCTGTGACTGTGTTTTAATTGTTTGAGCTAAAGTATTAATCATTTATACATTTCAGATGATATATTACTCTGTGGTATGCACCTGACGAGATGTAGCGATGCCAGGCAATAAATCGTGCAACATATTGTGTGTATCTTCTGTGTTTATATCATTATAATGCGGAGACACTATTCAGACGTACTCACTAACCACGTACATGACAACGAACGGGACGGATTCACTCAAGAATTCTTTCTGAAGAACAACCAATTACACATGAGACATGTATTTGTATACATGAAAACTGGCAAGACCCCCGGTTCAGACAGCATCACAATAGAAATGATTAATGCTTTAGAAGATTACGGAATAGATAAAGTTACCAGACTCTTGAATACAATATACGATACTGGAGATATACCTCATGAATTATACAATTCTGTATTTATTGCAATCCCAAAGAAATCAGGAGCCTTGGAATGTGATCAACATCGAACATCACGAAGATTTTGCTAAGAATTATCATGCAAAGAGTTAGGAAGAAAATACAACCTGAAATAGGAGAAGAACAATGTTGGTTTGTAGAAGGCAAGGGTATAGTGAATGATGTGTATATACTGAGAACAGTAATTGAACGTTCTATGGAAGTAAACAAAGATCTACCCCTTTGCTTTATTGACTACACAAAGGCTTTCCATAAAGTAAGACATGTCAACATGATAAGGATGCTTGAAGATCTACAAATTGATGGAAAAGACCTTAGACTTGTAAAGAACATATATTGGAAACAACAAGCTGCCATAAGAATTGATAATGAAGTAGGTCAATATCAGCCTATTAAGAGAGGTGTGTAACAGGGATGTGTAATGTCTCCAGATCTTTTTTCTCTGCACAGTGAAAATATTTTCAAAAATATAGAAGATATGGAAGGAATCAACATTGGGGGAACGATGCATCAATAACATTAGATATGCAGATGATACAGTCTTGATTGCAGACAATGAACAGGACCTGCAACATTTAGTAGATGTGGTTGTTGGTTAGAATGGAATTGTAAGAAGACACAGATTATGGTCGTCACTAGGTAGGAAGAAATACCTCAATGAAATATATAAGTAAATGGGTATATTCTTAAACAAGTGAATCGGTACAGCTATCTCGGAACAGTAATAACATCTGATTGGAGATGCCTTGAAGAGATTAGAACAAGAATCGCCATTGCGCCCACGCTTAACGGCATGGCACATGATGGATGCATGAAGAATGGCCAATCATAAATGAGGCGTGGATTTGTATACATTAAGAATAACCAATCACACATAAGACATTTATTTTATATTGATATGTTCAAACGAAGAACAGCCAATCACACACAGGACATTGATTTGTACAAACGAAGTATAGCCAGTCATAAACGAGACTGATTTAAAGGTGTATTTAATCGGTAATGTCTGTATGTGCCTAGCTGTATGTGCCTGGCTGTATGTGCCTGACTGTATGTGTCTGGCTGTATGTGCTTGGCTGTTTATGCCTTAGTCTACTCGCGTGTCTAATCGAAACATCTGTATATGTCTGTCCGTATGTGCCTTAGTTTGCTCGTGTGTCTAATCGAGAGGTCTGCATGTAGTTAACTGCATGTGTCTTAGTCTGCTCAGCGTGTCTAATCGAAACATCTGTATGTGTCTGTCCGTATTTTTCTTAGTTTGCTCGTGTGTCTAATCGAGAGGTCTGTAAGTGATTAACTGTATGTGCCTTAGATTGTTCGCGTGTCTAATCGAGAGGTCTGCATGTGTCTGTCTGTATGTGCCTTAGTTTGCGCGTGTATCTAATCGAGAGGTCTGTATGTGTCTGTCTGTATGTGCCTGTCGCGAGATTGCCATGAGTTAAACAGATAAATATTCCCGACGTTTGCTTGGCGTGTATTTTCAGCACCATTATTTTACTAACTGGAAAAACACCGCGGATGTCAAAATCTCAGGACAATATTTGTAGCTGCACGTGTACATCTATAACGGATTTGGAACGGTCGGTGTTGATGGTGACAGGTCCTGGCATCGCCTTGATTAGTTTGTCTACATTTGAATGTAAATGGAAGCAGTGGGGTCAGCCCATCTACACATTTGGTGTTGAGTGAGAAGGAAGGGATACACCGAGTTGGCAGTTCATTACCAGTTAGAATCACATATATTGTCACCACGGAACAGAAGATTGACAAGTTTGTCAACATTTGAATGCAGATGGAAGCCGTGAGATCACAAGGCAGATGTAAAACGGAAGTACTTAGTAGGGAGAAAACAGTACATATGTCAATTCTTGGTTTCCGGAACATGAAGAGTTTGACGGGGTTATTTGCAACTGTTTGTTGGAAGTCGTCAAAAAATTCGCTGGCTTGTTTTGAGAATCTTAACAATTACTGACAACTTTGACAGGATTTAAGCCCGGAAAAATAGATCCTTGCAAATGGTTGATATGTCCAAATAACACCTGTGTGGGGGAGAAGAGGATAAAGTCACGTGGACAACTTTGGTAGTTTGCCATATAAACTCTAGTTGGGACCAGCTAGGGAGGACTTGAAATTATGCTTTAGTCAGGGTGCCAGGGCACAGCAGCGCCTAGTGGAAATAATATCTACCGTGTGTTAATTAGTGACTTAATTTTACACGTGCCTATAATGGCAGATGTAGATATGATTGATAGGACTGCAGTGGTGCCATTTAAGGTATAACCTATTATAATATATTCGTTATAATTACTTTAGGCAGTAGCCTTGTTAAACTATAGTGTGATGATTAGCACTGTTAGTGGAAACTAGCTAGAGTAGGGAAGTGATACTTGACTCTGTTAGCTAGAATAGATTAGTGAAGTGTTGATAAGCTTTACTAGTTGAGAATTGAGTAATGAGGGATAATTGGGATTTCCCGTAGGTGTCCCTTGTGGGAGGGGTTCCACATTCTGTTTGCTGATTTTTTTCTTTGTCATAACCTGATTCGATTCTAGGTGGGTAGCTAATCTGCTCTATGACTAAGTCTAGTTAGCTAACGATCATTAGGCAAGGTGATAGGCTTACACTCAGCCGAAAGAATCATGAACTAGTACTATCACCAGGTGTGTTGTTTCTATCCTAGGTTCCCTACCAGATCCAAGGAAGCTCAATAAAGTTTTGGGAAGGAAGAAAATCCCAGTCTGAAGAACACCAGTTCGGCAATCAATAAAGATTGCTTACAGACGTGATTAAAAGCTAGAGGGAGGTTGATTCACCCAACATAGTGAAGATTACAGTTGCACCATACAGCATTAAACAGTGGTAACGAACCGAGAACCGGTTAAGAGTAACTAGTGTTAGTACAGTAACAATTAACATTAGTAATTAGCACTTGCGGACGGAATGGTTCGATGTGCAACGAGGATGATCTGTCGACTAACACTTAACTTTACTAACTGTGTAAACACTAGAAAAGAACTTGTGCAGTTGGTTAGAGAACATTAGGAACGGACATTGTGTAGAGTGAATCCGGTCCATAAGTAACTGTTCATACCACCGGTGTCTATTTCTCATGTTCATGAAATGGGATTACCAGAGGTCTACAGAAGCAAAGCAGTATCCGGCAGGATGGTTCCGGCAACGGGTGAGACGTACTTGTTCTGACGTAACGTGCTGTGGTCTATCTTTGCTGTGATCAGCGGACTGATCTGATGTCTGAGAGTCAGATTCTCTACACTTTATAGAACACGTCACACATTTTCTTCGCATACACGTCTCATACACGTTACACTTTTATTTTAATAAATTAATCTTTATTAATTTCTAGAAGTAAGAGTTGTTGAGTATGTTGCGTTGGGGAAGTATGAGAAGGGGGCATAGTACGTAAGGGTGAGAGTGATAGGAAAAGGTGTCCATAGGCTGATGGAGTGTGTTGGACGGAAGCTGGTGGATTCTCCAGAATATTGAGGGGAAAAAAAAAAATAATATTATAATGTGGGTGTCGGATCTCCTCACTCCAGGGACGACACTTTAAAGGAGGACACGACATTATTGGGGGGCTCGTCCGGGATCTTTGGACAGCGGGATCTCTCGTAAACGTGATCTTTGGACAGCGGGATCTATCGTAAACGGAATCTTTGGACAGCGGGATCTCTCGTAAACGGGATCTTCGGACAGCGGGATCTCCCGTAAACGGGATCCTTGGACAGTGAGATCTCCTGCAAGCAGGAACCTTTGACAGTCGGATCTTCTGACAACGGGGTCTTTGGACACGGGATCCTTAGTTATAAGAGGGAGATATCATTTTGGAGAATCCAGCTAGAGTGAATGTGGATAGGGGTTAGGACTAATATCTTACCTGTTCACACTTCACACGTCTGCATAGGTCTGTGGTCCTGATTCTACTCTTGTCACTGCGTGAATGTGCTGTGTGTGGAATATCGAGATTTATAGTACTTGTTCATATATCTGTATAGTAATTTGCAGTTATATTGTACTAGACCTGCTAGCTTACCTCTCTGTATAATGGCCACCCCTAAACTTAGCACGTTAGAATTAAAGGCAAAGGGGGAAGAAATGGGATTGGCTGGGTCTTCTCTAACGGATTACATACAGGAAGTGGAGAGAGAGTATCGTCAAGCAGAAAGGGATGATCGAAAGGCCGAGCTGGAATTGAGAAGGATGGAGTTGGAACAAGCAGCTAGGAAATTTGAAGCTGAGCAAGCAGCTAGGAAATTAGAAGCTGAACAGGAAGCACAGAAAAGGGAGCACGAGTACCGGATGAGGGAACTCGAGTTGAAGAGTCAATCTAATGGAGAAACTGAGGGAGCAGTTGGAGGTTCCTCCATCCCAGGATCAACACCAGTAGGTGGACATGGGTACCATGCTATGAAGTTTCCTTTAGCGGTCTACGAGGAGGACAAAGAGAAGATTGACCAATACCTTCAACGCTTCGAGGCTATGTCAGTTGCTATGGGTCTGGAGCGTAACAAATGGAATCTTAAGCTATCCCAGGGATTACGCGGGACAGGATACGAGGTTTATACTCGCCTGCCACCAGGACATGAGAACAATTATGATGAATTAAAGACGGCTCTGCTGAAACGATTCGAGGTTACATCGCATACCTACCGGAAAAAATTTCGAGCAGCGAAACGAGAACCGGGAGAGTTGTTTGCCGCCTACAGTTTGCGTCTAAAATCTTATCTCCATAAGTGGATGGATTTGGCTGGGTTCGCACATGACTATGAGAGTCTGGAAGAGCTCATGGTGGTTGACCAGCTGAAGAAGCAAATGTCTAAACCTCTCAGGACGTTCCTGGGAGAACAAGGAGCGGAACGTATTGACCTCGTGAATAAATTAGCAGAACGGTTCGTCGAGGTACATGGGGAGGCAGGGGAAAACCTTTCCACCAACTCCAAAAGTCAAGAGAAACATGACAAGAAGAAAGCCAAAAACTCAGGAACAAAAAAGTGGGAACCTTATGGGCAAAAATCAGAGGATAGTTCAGAGAAGAAGAAGGAGGGAAGCAAGAGCACCTCAAGCTCTACACCAAAACGACCGTGGTCGGATAAGTGGTGTTCAATTTGTAAGTCACCCTCTCACAATACGAGGGACTGCAAATCGAAGGCTAAGAACCCTCATTTTGCAGCATGTCAAGTGACTTCCAAGGAGGTTGTCACGGAAAATGCCAAAGTCAACAAGGAAGCTCGCCACAAGGAGAGCTCATTCAAGTCCGACAATAGAAAATCTAGGACAGGGAAATTGTGCAACGAATGCAAGTCAAACACGCACAATGCTATTGACTGCAGGGGAAAGTCAGGAGACACTCAATTCGTCGTGTGCTCAGGAAAACCTAAGGTGGAGCCCACCGAACAGGTCGAGACCGAGGAAGAGACTCCAGACCAGGAGAAACCACCTGTAGTGGAATTGGTAGAGGTTAACGGTCGTCAAGTGGAGTGTTTATACGACACAGGACTGGACGGGGAGGCCGTGATTTCTGCGGATCTGGTACATCCAGAGCAATTCACAGGTGAAACCTTGGATATACAGCCTGCACAGAAAAGTGCTGTAACCATGAAGTTGCCCATTGCTAATGTGGAGATTCGGTCACGGTACGTCACCGGCACCATCAAGGCCGCTGTATTGACCGATCCCATTTTTCCAGTCATCCTAGGTTGCCGGTATGTCTTTCTGGGAATGCCCAGGGAGCCAATCCATATGGGAGCAATGCAGACTCGCTCTCAGACGAAAACGGAAGAGGCAGACGCAATTGTGACTAACCCAATGCCGGGGGAGCTACGAACTGCCCAGAGTGAGGATGATACTTTACGTCCTTGCTACAGAAAGCTGCAGAAAAGTGCTGATCCACCAGGACGGGGGCAGTACTACATGAAGAATAGGATACTCTACAGGAGAGCAGGAAGGGGAGACAACCTATACGGTCAGTTGGTCGTCCCGAAAGCTCATCGGTCCCAGATTCTTCATATGGGGCATACCATCTCCTTTAGTGGACACATGGGTATTGCCGCCACCATGCAGCGGATTTCCTGCCACTACTATTGGCCGGGAATGACAGATGATGTGCGTCGGTATGTGAAGTCATGCCCTGAGTGCCAGAGGGTGGCACCGAAACACTGGACAGCACCGGTGATGTTGGGGGAGATGCCCATCATGAACTCTCCTTTCGAGAGGGTAGCCATCGATATCGTGGGTCCACTTCCCAGGACTAGGAAGAGGAACATGTATATACTCACAATGGTGGATTGCTGTACAATGTGGGGTGAAGCCATACCGTTGACCACGATTGACTCGAAAAGAGTGGCGGACGCACTGATGGAGGCCTTTACCAGATTAGGCTTTCCGGATCAAATTCTGACGGACAATGGATCTCAGTTTTGTGGAAAACTCATGGAGGAGGTATTTAGGGTGTTTCACTCTAACCACATACATACCAGCCCTTACCACCCTCAAGCCAATGGACAAGTAGAGCGTTTCAACGGCACATTGATGACAATGCTCAGGAAACTAGCGCAGGAAAAACCTGATAGGTGGGATGAATATATCCCAGCAGCACTCTTTGCCTATCGGGAAGTTCCTCATGGCTCAACAGGACTACCACCCGCTACGTTGCTGTTTGGTCGTCCAATCAAAGGACCGTTGGAAGCCATGTTGAGGAGTTGGACTGAAGAGGGGACGTCAGAAGAAGTGATCTCATCCTATCAATACGTGGAGGAACTGAAAGAAAAACTCCACAAGGGATGGACTCTGGCAAATCAAAACTTGAAAAAGGCCAGGAAAAGACATGCGGCTTACTACAACCGTAGGTCTAAAGAAAGATCTCTAGAGGTGGGAGATAAAGTCTTGTTGTTACTCCCAACGGGAAACAACAAACTGGAGATAGGCTGGCAAGGACCATTTCCCGTGGAAAGGGTGATATCCAGAACCAACTATCAGATCCGGATCCGGGGAAAGTCGAAGATTTTCCATATCAATCTCTTGCGGAAATACGAAGAGAGACCAGGAGACAAGGCAGCTCACCTCATGGCAATGGCTGTTGCAGTGGAGACAGAAGTGGGAACCAGCGAGGGCAGGGAATATCCCTTGGTACACCAGGAAACCTATAGGGATGTGCAAGTGAACCCTGATCTGACCTCCCAGGAGAGGGAAAGGATAACCCAGGTTCTCAAGTCTCATAAGGAGATACTGACTGATAAACCAGGACGAACGAGGTTGGTGGAGTTCGAGATGACTTTGACCACACAGGAGCCTGTTCGCCAAAAGGTTTACCCAGTGCCATTCTCTAAAGAAAAGGCCCTGGAGGAGGAAATAAAAAAACTGCTGGAGGATGACGTGATTGCACCATCCACATCCCCATACAATGCGGGGGTAGTTTTGTTACGCAAACCAAGTGGAGAACACAGGTTGTGTATAGATTACCGACTGCTGAACAGTCATACACAGTTTCAGGTGGAACCTTTGCCGAATCCAACTCAGTTATTCGCTAGGCTCCATAAGGCTCGGTACTTTTCAAAGGTGGATCTGAGTCGGGGGTACTATCAGATACCAGTCAAACCGGAGATTCGACCACTGTTAGCTTTCAGTACACCCAGTGGACACTACGAATTCAAGGTCATGCCCTTTGGACTCAGCAATGCACCTAGTGTGTTTACACGCATGATGAGGACTTTACTAGATCCGTTACAGGATCCGTCCATCATCTCATTCATGGATGATATTCTGATTTCCAGTGACAGCCTGGATGACCACTTACAATCCTTGGAGAGAGTGTTTAATAGGCTCAAGGAAGCAGGGCTTACTGCTCGTCCAACCAAGTGCATGATTGGTTACCAGACTCTGGAATTTCTAGGTCACACCATCACTCCAGGACACATTGTTCCAGAAGAGAAGAACCTGGAGAAAATCAGAAATGCACCAAGGCCAAAAACGAAGAAGGATGTGCGATCTTTTCTCTCGTTGTGTGGGTTCTACCACAAATTTATCCCACATTTCACTGAACTGGGAGCTCCGTTGACCGAAACCTTGAAAAAGGGATTACCGGATCAAATCATTTGGACACCAGAATGTGAGAATGCCTATAGTCAGTTAAAGGAGGCCTTGGTCAGCAAACCTGTATTACAGCTCCCTGACCTTTCCAAACAATTTGTGTTGAGAACAGATGCGAGTGCGATTGGAATTGGAGCCGCTTTGTTACAGGAAGGAAAAGACGATGCTTCGGTTTTGAAACCTGTAGCATACGCAAGTAAGAAACTTCTACAGGCGGAGAGGAATTATTCAACCGTCGAGAGAGAATGCTTGTCCCTCGTATGGGCAGTGCAAAAATTTCAGCCATATTTGTATGGAGTTAAGTTTCGGGTTCAGTCGGATCATCAGCCCCTGATGTTCCTGGCTACTTCTCAGAAGCTCAACGCACGTTTGATGCGGTGGTCGTTGTTACTTCAACCGTATAATTTCACAGTAGAGTACATTCCTGGGAAGGAGAATGTTGGAGCGGATTTCTTGTCAAGACACCCAGCTCCTGAAGAAGAGGAATGAATTATCTGGATTTAACTCATGGTGGAGGAGAGTGAGATGGACTACTCTCTTAAGAGGGGGCCTATGTCGCGAGATTGCCATGAGTTAAACAGATAAATATTCCCGACGTTTGCTTGGCGTGTATTTTCAGCACCATTATTTTACTAACTGGAAAAACACCGCGGATGTCAAAATCTCAGGACAATATTTGTAGCTGCACGTGTACATCTATAACGGATTTGGAACGGTCGGTGTTGATGGTGACAGGTCCTGGCATCGCCTTGATTAGTTTGTCTACATTTGAATGTAAATGGAAGCAGTGGGGTCAGCCCATCTACACATTTGGTGTTGAGTGAGAAGGAAGGGATACACCGAGTTGGCAGTTCATTACCAGTTAGAATCACATATATTGTCACCACGGAACAGAAGATTGACAAGTTTGTCAACATTTGAATGCAGATGGAAGCCGTGAGATCACAAGGGCAGATGTAAAACGGAAGTACTTAGTAGGGAGAAAACAGTACATATGTCAATTCTTGGTTTCCGGAACATGAAGAGTTTGACGGGGTTATTTGCAACTGTTTGTTGGAAGTCGTCAATAAATTCGCTGGCTTGTTTTGAGAATCTTAACAATTACTGACAACTTTGACAGGATTTAAGCCCGGAAAAATAGATCCTTGCAAATGGTTGATATGTCCAAATAACACCTGTGTGGGGGAGAAGAGGATAAAGTCACGTGGACAACTTTGGTAGTTTGCCATATAAACTCTAGTTGGGACCAGCTAGGGAGGACTTGAAATTATGCTTTAGTCAGGGTGCCAGGGCACAGCAGCGCCTAGTGGAAATAATATCTACCGTGTGTTAATTAGTGACTTAATTTTACACGTGCCTATAATGGCAGATGTAGATATGATTGATAGGACTGCAGTGGTGCCATTTAAGGTATAACCTATTATAATATATTCGTTATAATTACTTTAGGCAGTAGCCTTGTTAAACTATAGTGTGATGATTAGCACTGTTAGTGGAAACTAGCTAGAGTAGGGAAGTGATACTTGACTCTGTTAGCTAGAATAGATTAGTGAAGTGTTGATAAGCTTTACTAGTTGAGAATTGAGTAATGAGGGATAATTGGGATTTCCCGTAGGTGTCCCTTGTGGGAGGGGTTCCACATTCTGTTTGCTGATTTTTTCTTTGTCATAACCTGATTCGATTCTAGGTGGGTAGCTAATCTGCTCTATGACTAAGTCTAGTTAGCTAACGATCATTAGGCAAGGTGATAGGCTTACACTCAGCCGAAAGAATCATGAACTAGTACTATCACCAGGTGTGTTGTTTCTATCCTAGGTTCCCTACCAGATCCAAGGAAGCTCAATAAAGTTTTGGGAAGGAAGAAAATCCCAGTCTGAAGAACACCAGTTCGGCAATCAATAAAGATTGCTTACAGACGTGATTAAAAGCTAGAGGGAGGTTGATTCACCCAACATAGTGAAGATTACAGTTGCACCATACAGCATTAAACAGTGGTAACGAACCGAGAACCGGTTAAGAGTAACTAGTGTTAGTACAGTAACAATTAACATTAGTAATTAGCACTTGCGGACGGAATGGTTCGATGTGCAACGAGGATGATCTGTCGACTAACACTTAACTTTACTAACTGTGTAAACACTAGAAAAGAACTTGTGCAGTTGGTTAGAGAACATTAGGAACGGACATTGTGTAGAGTGAATCCGGTCCATAAGTAACTGTTCATACCACCGGTGTCTATTTCTCATGTTCATGAAATGGGATTACCAGAGGTCTACAGAAGCAAAGCAGTATCCGGCAGGATGGTTCCGGCAACGGGTGAGACGTACTTGTTCTGACGTAACGTGCTGTGGTCTATCTTTGCTGTGATCAGCGGACTGATCTGATGTCTGAGAGTCAGATTCTCTACACTTTATAGAACACGTCACACATTTTCTTCGCATACACGTCTCATACACGTTACACTTTTATTTTAATAAATTAATCTTTATTAATTTCTAGAAGTAAGAGTTGTTGAGTATGTTGCGTTGGGGAAGTATGAGAAGGGGGCATAGTACGTAAGGGTGAGAGTGATAGGAAAAGGTGTCCATAGGCTGATGGAGTGTGTTGGACGGAAGCTGGTGGATTCTCCAGAATATTGAGGGGAAAAAAAAAAATAATATTATAATGTGGGTGTCGGATCTCCTCACTCCAGGGACGACACTTTAAAGGAGGACACGACAGTGCCTTAGTTTGCTCGTGTATCTAATCGAGAGGTCTGCATGTGGTTAACTGTATGTGTCTTAGTTTGCCTGTGTGTCTAATCGAGAGATAGGTGTGTGTGTGTGTGTGTGTGTACGTGCGTGCGTGCGTGCGTGCCTGCCTGCCTGCCTTAGTTTGCTCGTGTGTCTAATCGAGAGGTCTGTATGTGATTAACTGTACGTGCCTTAGTTTGCTCGTGTATCTAATCAAGAGGTCTTGTCTACTAGCATACATAATTACTTATCTACAACATACGTATGTCTGTGGTTATGAATAGTTTGATCCGTTTCTATGAAGACATTTGCTTTAAGCAATCCGAACACATTTTTAAATGTTCAGTTATGTACAACAGTTAAAAATATAACCACACGTGCGTGCGTGCTCGCACAAGTGTATGGGGGTTGCTTCGTGGTTGTGTATTGTTCCATATATGAGTATCCCCACAAGATACACAACAACGTCATCTTGTCACATGCGACTATCCAACTACTACTTTAGTCCCACACGGAGGTCCCACGTTGTAGGCATAATCACAGCTCTGCAGAGTCTCGTTAAAGACCAGATCTGAAATAAAGAAAGATGTATTTTTTAGCCCCTGGAAACACTGGGAACAGGATTATGTCATTGGTCATGGAGGACATGAAGTAACTTGTTTTGCTCACAGCCGTTACTGAGTTATTGGTACGTGTAGCCGTCTGCTAAAAGGATAATTGAGCTAACATTCAACTTGTCCACATAAGTTTTTTTTAAAGAGGGAACTTATGTAATTTTCTGTATGTTTCTAAAGGGGGAATATGCTGTAACTTTCTATCTGTCCACAACAGTTTTCTAAAGGGAGACATTATATAACTTTCTATCTGTCCTCAACAGTTTTCTATACGGAGAAACGATGTAACTTATATGTAGACGGGCGTATTCTAAAGGGAGAAATGATGTAACTTATCTGTAGACTGAAATCATATGTTTGCATTAACCTGCACGACAACGCGCGGCCCCATACTGTGCTCGCACAAAGGCTTTACTTGAATAGTTTAAGTAGGAAATTTTCAACCACGTTGTAGGCCTGAATTCACGGAGGAATAGATGGCCAATGTTTCCTTCAGTTAGCAGATGAGGAGCCCAAGCGTCGAAATCCTGTCCTGGTGGTGCTCGTGGCAGTATCTGTGCAGTTCCCTGTCAACTTCACTAACACCGCCCACCATGCTCTGACCTGACCTAACCAAAACCCTGCTCACTGGTTCCCTATGACTGAATGTCATCCGGCTGGCGCCTTTTTCTTATAAATTCCTCGCTATAATGCCAGGAGCGTCTGGCCGAGTGGCTAGAATGCCGGACTCTCCTTCGGTAGACCCGGGTTCGATCCCTCGGTGAGGTGTGAGATTTTTTTTTCTCTGTCGGGGGCAAAAAATAAAATCCTAACCTGCACAGTTCGCGGCGACTGTACTAGCCAGGCGGCCTTTATTCCTCAGGCTCAAAGATCCCCCTGCCATACACCGCTAGGTACTATATTGGGAGTAAATGACAGTTTAAATGACAGTTTTTGACTGCCAGGGTTCTTTCAGAAGTCAGTGGTAATACTTGGGACTGTCTCCAGACCTGTGAGGAAGATCCAGGCCACGGCTGAGGGAGATCCAGGCCACGGCTGAAGGAGATCCAGGCTACGGCTGAAGGAGATCCAGGCTACGGCTAAGGGGTTCTGGTCCATGGATGAGAGGGAATCTGGGCCACGGATGAGGGAGGATCTGAGTCACGCCTGAGGAAGGATCTGAGTCACGCCTGAGGAAGGATCTGAGCCACGACTGAGAGGGAACTAGGTCACGGATGAAGAGGATTTGGGTCACACCTGAGAGGGATCCAGGCCATGGATGATAGGGATCTGGGCCACGGATGAGAGGGATCTGGGCCACGGATGGGGGAGGATCTGAGCCACGCCTCAGGAAGGATCTGAGCCACGCCTGAGAGGGAACTAGGTCACGGTTGAAGAGGATTTGGGTTACACCTGAGAGGGATCCAGGCCATGGATGAGAGGGATCCAGGTCACGTCTGAGAGGGATCTGGGCCACGAATGAGGGGAACTGGCCACGGCTGAGAGAGGACCTGGGCCACGACTGGGAGGGATCTGGGCCACGGATGAGAATGATTTCATCCACACCTGATCCAGGCTACGTCTGAGAGAGATCCAGGCCACGGCTGAGGGAGGATCTGGGCGACGGACAATGTCCTAGTTGTAGAGATGACACAATGTGACCTGACCTTGCACTTGCGTCGGGTCGTGTTCAAACTTTAACGTGTAGATTAGTGATTTTCTTTTATCGAGCGCTCTGAACTCGAGCATATTCAAAGCTGGACTGATTTTTGCGTGTGGATTAGCTTTCCCTTTCACTGATATCCCTCGCCATCCGAAGAATCTGCTCCGATTTCTGAGGTACTTGTAATTTACGTCCTCGAGAAAAGGACGAGAAGTCAACATTTTAGTCTAACTGACAGGTCAAGGGGTTGAACCCGCTACCTCGCTATCAGCACACTGATGTTTAAGAGCGTGCGATTTTATCCATTGAACCATGTTGACCTACGAAACAGTGATGATTTATTCAGTCGGCCCAGTGGAAATTGCAGTGTTTGTTTTTCTGAAGGAGAGAGACACAGGCAGAGAGGGAGAGAGAGACTAACATACATAGGCTGAGAAAGAGAGAGGGGGAGAGACAGACAGACAGACGGACAGGGAAATAGAGGGGGAGAAACAGAGAGACAGACAAAAAGAGAGGGGGAGATAGACAGATGTACATGCAGTTTAAATAAAAGTTAGTTGCCTATCCTTTACAGGGACGTAGCAGTTAACTCCAGCATTTTTGGCTGTTCGTGATTCCTGGGCAAGTTTACGTTCAGTAGTTTGCCATTGCTTTCTGAACGACCGGCACCCATACCATTTGATTTTTAAAAAACATAAGGCGGTTTGCTACCATATCGCCCACATCTGTGTTTCGAACGCAGGTATGCGTGGTTACAAACTGCGTCCGTGACACCTTCGCCGTGGAGCGGGCTGTACACACAGACAGGCAAAATACAGACAGACAGAGAGACAGAGAGACAGAGGGAGAAAGAGAAAAATATATAAAGAGGGAGAGAGACACAGAGAGAGGAGGAGGGAGGGAGGGAGAGAGATGGGGGAAAACACTTCTAATAATATTACAGTTTCAATAAACGTTATTTCTTGTGATGACGGGTCCTTCAGTTCAAACTGAAGATGGTTACACGCACACTGATGTGCAGGAAGGATTCAGGATCAGACCATCTAACACAAGAGGCGATTAACCTAATAGACAAGACGTACTACGAGAACAGTACTGACGTCACATTACAGTCAGGACTTACAGACACGACAGACCGGAGGTCACCTGACAGATACAGCTTACTGGAACAGTATACGTTACTAGCAGGATAGTACTGCCTTCACCCGTTCAGATATAACCTAATGGCAGGACAGTACTAACGTCAACTTTCAGACACAGCTCACGGCAAGTGACAGTATTGGTGTCATCGGGCAAGCAGAAATTACTAGCAGGACAGTATTGATGTCATTTGACATATACAAATTACTAACAGGAGCACTGATGACGTCAATTGATAGACAGAACTTAAGACAGTACTGACGTCACCTGGCAGACAGAACTTACAAGCATGACAGTACAAAGGTCAGCAGGACAGTGCAGAGGTAATCTAACAGACAGAACTTACTAGTAGTACATTATTGATGGTGTTGTCTGTTCTACTTTTCACATTCGACAGTAGGGAGCATTTTATGTGATATTCACTGGCACAGGAACGGAGCATAATGGGGACGACCCGATGCCGTGAAGCTGGAACCTCGACTAACTAACTAACTAACTAACTAACTAACTAACTAACTAACTAACTAACTAACATTATTGATGTGACCAAAAAGGCATAACTTCAGACAGGACAGCACTGCCATTGCCAGAAAGTCGCCTGACAGTATTGTAGGACAGTACTGACGTGACATGACAGATAGAACTTACTCGCAGGACAGTACTGACGTCCCATGTTGAAGCCGCCCAAACAGGTGATATACGTCTGACAGTTGTCTTCCTGTGGGTACATGTTTGAGTAGAAGTGCTTCATATCAGGCTTTCAATTTCTTCAATTATACATGTACATGGACAATAACATCACCACCATCATCACCACCACCATCATCACCACCATCACCACCACCATGGTGATGATGATGGTGGTGGTGGTGGTAGTGGTGGTGATGGTGGTGGTGGTGGTAATGATGATAATGGTGGTGATGATCATGATGATGATAATGGTGGTGATGTTGGTGGTGGTGATGGTGGTGGTGGTGATGGTTGTGATGGTGATGATGGTGTTGATGGTGATGGTGATGATGTTGGTGATGATGGTGATGGTGGTAGTGGTGGTGATGGTGGTGGTGATGATGGAGGTGGTGATTGTGGTGGTGATGATGATGATGATGTTGGTGATGATGTTAGTGGTGATGGTGATAATGATGTTGGTGATGATGGTGGTATGTGATAGTAGTGATGTTGGTGATGAAGTTGGTGGTTATGGTGGTGGTGGTGATGGTCATGATGATGGTGGTGGTGATAGTGGTGATGTTGGTGATGATGGTGATGGTGGTGATGATGATGATGTTGCTGGTGGTTATGTTACTGCTGCTGTTACTGCTGCTGTTGTTGTTGTTTTTGATGGTGTTAGTGTCATTACTGTTGTCGTTGTTGTCCTTGTTATTGATGTCGATGTTGTCAATATCGTTGTTGTCGTCTCTGTTGTTGTCGTTAATAATTGTGGCTCTGGTAGCCCTGATAAAGATGATGCAGTGGTTATTGCTGCTACTGCCGTTGCCGTGTCCACCTGGATCCATGGTGTCAGTTTGAACACCACGCCCCCCCCCCCCCCATGGTCACTTGAACCTATGACCAGCGGCCCGGTAGATGAGTGTCTGGCCACTGCGCCACAGCGGCTACCGTTAATTTTTTTTAATTAACAAATGTGTGTGTGGAAGTTTGGATGGCTAAGAAATTAACAGATGGAATTTTAAATTACTCATTATTAGCTTAATGATTGAATCGGTATTAATTAGTTCGCTTGCTCATATTTTTGTCTACTGTTTGCTTAAATAAAATATTATATATATATTTGTATATATTGTTTGCTCATATAAAATATTGTTTGTATTTCTCTATATTGTTTGCTTATATAAACTATTATTTATATGTGTCTGCATTGTTTCTTAACAGAAAATATAATTTGTTTATCTATATTGCTTGCTTACATAAACTATAATTTGTCTACACTCTTTTTGTTTACACGAAATATTTATATTTCTCTAATTGATTTTTACATAAAATATTATTTATGTTTGTTGTCTATATTGAATGCTTACGTACAATATTATTTATGCTTGTCTATATTGTTTGCTTCCAGACAGTTTTTATATTGTCTGTTATTTGGTCACATATTTTATTTATATTTGTCTGTTATTTGGTTGCATAAAATATGATTTACATTTGTCTACACCTATATTGCTTGCTTATATAAAATACTAGCTGACCCGGCCCGGCTTCGCCCATACCCTGGTGGGGAGCATCTCATTTAATTCATATAAGTAGTCATATAAGTTCTCGTTCCCGTTACCGACAATCTGTCTGTCTGTCTGTCTGTCTATCTGTCTGTCTGTCTGTCTGACCCGGCCCGGCTTCGCCCAGACCCTGGATGGGGAGCATCTCATTTAATTCATATAAGTAGTCATATAAGTTCCCGTTCCCGACTATCTATCTGTCTGTCTGACCCAGCCCGGCATCGCCCAACTCCTGGTGGGGAGCATCTCATTTAATTCATATAAGTAGTCATATAAGTTCCCGTTCCCGACTGTCTGTCTGTCTGTCTGTCTGCCTATCTATCTGTCTGTCTGTCTGTCTGACCCGGCCCAGCCCATGGTGGAGAGCATCTCATTTAAATCATATAAGTAGTCATATAAGATCCCGTTCCCGACTATCTGTCTGTCTGTCTTAGGTAAATGGAGGAGGGAGGAGGAAGAGGGAGGTGGAGGAAGAGGGAGGTGGAGGGAGGAGGAGGAGAGAGTGGGAGGAGGGAGGAGGCGGAGGGAGAAGGAAGAGGGAGGAAGAGGGAGGAGGAAGAGGGAGAGGAGGAGGAGGAGGAGGGAAGAGGATGAGGGGGAGGAGGAGGAAGAGGGAGGAGGAGGAATGTGAAGGGAGGAGGGAGGAGGTAGAGGGAGGAGGAGGAGGAGGAGAGAGGAGGAGGAGGGAGAGGGAGGAGGAGGAATGTGAAGGGAGGAGGAGGGAGGAGGTAGAGGGAGGAGGAGGAGGGAGGAGGAGGAGGAGGTAGAGGGAGGAGGAGGAGGAGGAGGAGGAGAGGGAGGAGGAGGAAGGAGGAGGAGGGAGGAAGAAGGAGGAGGGAGGAGGGGGAGGAGGAAGGGGTAGGAGGGGGAGGAGGAGAAGGGAGGAGCAGGGCGAAGGAGGAAGGAAGAGGAGGGCGAGTAGGGAGGAGGAGGAGGAAGAGGGAGGAGGAGGGAGGAGGAAGAGAGTGGAGGAGGGAGGAGGAGGGAGGAAGAGATAGGCGGAGAGAGGAGGAGGAGGAGGAGGAGGGAGGAATAGGAGGGAGGAGGAGGGATTAAGAGGAGGGGGGAAAGGGGAGAAGGAGGAGGGAGGAGGAGGGAGGAGGAGGGAGGAGGAGGAGAAAGAGGGAGGAGGAGGGAGGAGGAGGAGGGAGGAGGAGGGGGGAGGAGGGTGATGGAGGAGGAGGAGGGAGGAGGGTGAAGGAGGAGGAGGAGTAGGAAGAGGGAGGAGGGGGAGGAGGGAGGGGAGGAGGAGGGAGAAGGAGGAGGAGGGAGGAGGAGAACGCAGGTGGGGGAGGAGGAGGAGGGAGAGGGAGGAGGAGGAGAGAGGAGGAGGGAGGAGGTGGAGGGAGAAGCAGGAGGAAGGAAGAGGTAGAAGGTGGAGGGAGAAGGAGGAGGGGGAGGAGGAGGAGGAGGAATGATGAGGAGGGAGGAGGAGGAAGAGGGATGTGGAGGAGGGAGGAGGAGGGAGTAGGTAGAGGGAGAAGGTAGAGGGAGGAAAAGGGAGGAGGGAGGAGAGAGGAGGAGGAGGAGGGAGGAGGAAGAGAGTGGAGGAGGGAGGAAGAGATAGGCGGAGAGAGGAGGAGGAGGGAGGAGGAGGAGTAGGAGGAATAGGAGGGAGGAGGAGGGAGGAGGAGGGATTAAGAGAAGGAGGGGGGAAAGGGGAGAAGGAGGAGGGAGGAGGAGGAGGAAGAGGTATGAGGAGGGAGGAGGGTGAAGGAGGAGGAGGAGGGAGGAGGGTGAAGGAGGAGGAGGGAGAAGGAGGAGGAGGGAGGAGGGAGGAGGAGAACGCAGGTGGGGGAGGAGGAGGGAGAGGGAGGAGGAGGAGGGAGGAGGTGGAGGGAGAAGGAGGAGGGAGGAAGAGGTAGAAGGAGGAGGGAGAAGGAGGAGGGGGAGGAGGAGGAGGAGGAATGATGAGGAGGGAGGAGGAGGAAGAGGGTTGTGGAGGAAGGAGGAGGAGGGAGGAGGTAGAGGGAGGAAAAGGGAGGAGAGAGGAGGAGAGAGGAGGAGGAGGAGAAGGGAGTAGGAGGGATGAGGAGAAGGGATGAGGAGAGGGAGGAGGAGGGAGAAGGGAGGGGGAGAGGGAGGAGGGGGAGGAGGTAGAGGGAGGAGGAAGAGGAGGAGGGTGGAGCGAGGAGGTAGAGGGAGGAGGAGGTAGAGGGAGGAGGAGGGAGGAGGCGGAGGGAGGAGGATGGAGGAGGAGGTGAGAGGAAGAGGGAGAAGGCAGAGGGAGAAGGAGGAGGGAGAGGGAGGAGGGGGAGGAGGTAGAGGGAGGAGGAAGAGGAGGAGGGTGGAGGGAGGAGGTAGAGGGAGGAGGAGGTAGAGGGAGGAGGAGGGAGGAGGCGGAGGGAGTAGGATGGAGGAGGATGGAGGAGGAGGTGAGAGGAAGAGGGAGAAGGAAGAGGGAGAAGGAGGAGGGAGGAGGTAGAGGGAGGAGGAAGAGGAGGAGGGTGGAGGGAGGAGGTAGAGGGAGGAGGAGGGGAGGAGGTAGAGGCAGGAGGAGAAGAGAGGAGGAGGGAGTTCGCCATTCCGAATTCATACTCGTCTAGGTTCTGTGATTTCGGTCCTTCCATTGATTGTTCTTCCCTTCTACACGACTGTAGATAACTTCCTTACACATAAAAAGATGAATTGTTATTGATATTGTCGTGGCATGTAGGCATATATATCAGCAGCAGAGTTGAACGCCTACGCCAGCCGGCACGGCACTTGATGATGATGATTATTGCCGTGTGACGATTCTGTGTAGTCACGTCATTTTCTTCCCTTTTCCTAGCGTTTTGGTTCGGGGATTCTTTCATCATCATCATCATATATTTACGTATGTATTTTGGGAATGGGAGGAGGGAGGAGGAAGAAGAAGAAAAAAAAATACGACAGTTGGCAGCGCTGGAATGAAAGGAAGGCGTGTAGAAAATTTCATCTCAATCGGATGGGCCGTTCGCGAACGCATAAAGGACATACATACATACATACATACATACAGACAGACAGACGGAGATCGCCTTTTATATATAAGATTATTTGTAGTTGTCTATAGTGTTTGCTTATATGGAATATTATTTATGTTGGTTTATATTATTTTCTTATATAAACTATTATTTATATTTTTGTCCATATGTTTGCTTGCCGGCGTCTGTGGCGTAGAGGTGGCGTACGCAATTCGCAATACCGCATCCTACGTTAGAAATCAGCTGCGGGCGATTTGAAAGCAGACCGTCTTGCGCTAGTTTTCATACAATGGTATCTTCTTCTTCTTTTCGTTCATCCGGAGTGTTTTTTCAGATGTGATTGCGGTGTGTCTGTTATGCGCCCTTGGGCCGAAACCCGTAGGCCAACACATCCGACAATAGCGTGCTTTTTTGACCAGGTAGCATTCCTGGGAGACTCTCACTTTTGTGGTGCCATCTGCAACCATGCTAGCCAAGTTGGAACGGTCGAAGACAACAGTCATCCCTCAAAGGAAGGCAGGGACAGTCCATAGCATTTTCCGCCATCCAAGGTTGCTTCCATAGTTGCAGGGCCAACACATAACGCCCTGGATCTGGGCTCACCGAGGGAAATCGTCACGTCCTGCTCATGGCTGCTTTAAATCCTCACTTCAATATATTGGTCATTTCGTTTGCCCCGGGTCATTCGCGCACAAACCAGACAGGTTTGCAGACGGCATCCACTCAGCGAGCTTTCGGACATGTGCTTGTCGTTGCGCCCGTCAGAGCTGTTCCAGGCACGACAGACATTCGGAAAACTACCTAGTCAGAGCTGTTCCGAACAAGAGCGGCATTCGGAAACTAGGTAGTCAGAGCTGTTCCTAGCACGAGAGACATTCGGACGAGACATTTCACTCGGACGTAATTGCGTAGTGTCAATTTTTAGTTTGCCACCCGTAGGACGACACTTCCGACTTCCGGCGGGCATTTTTTAATGAGGTTAGCCTTCCTCGGGTTTCGAGACTCTTGTTTCGGCTTCCACACAGCAAGCTTTCGCTTCGGGCTGCCACGTAATGGATTCGCAAGAGAGGCGTTCCATTTCGTGTCAACGAGACAATTTTCCACCTTTGACTACACTCACTCCATGAGTATGGTTACAGACTATCGGACGTCTGCGGGACGTGCGACCGAGGTGTTTTTCCACCTTTTGTACTCGCTCACGAGGTAGGCTACATGTGCTGCCGGCTCAGCACCTTACCTCCGTGCGTCTGTGGGCGAGTAACGGTCAGGCCCTTTCATCCGGGGATACCTCATATCCCCCAGCTAAGAGCCATCGAACGAATCTGCGCCGAGCATGTAGCGTTCTCAGCACATCATCACAATTTTGATGTAGGTTTGTGTCGGCCAGGCTCTCACTTCCGAGAGTTTATGGCTTAGAGACGTTCAGCCATACACCTCGGATGGGAGCCTTAGAGGTTATGTCCGGACTGAGATTTTAGGGATCGTTTGCCTGATTTTGACTGCCATCCTCAGTCTTACCTGCAGAGCAGCAGGTTGTGTCTCTCTTAGTCTGGTCCCTATCCCACGAGCCGTCCGATATGTAGTTTTCATCCATCGGCAAGCACATGGGGTCGATGGGACACGCAAGCTCCCCCACCACGGCAAGGTGGAGACACATCGGGGGAGATACAATGGTATGAGAGCCATTCGTTCAGAAAGCAATGGCAAACTACTGAACGTAAACCTGCCACGAAATCACAAACAACCACAAAATGTTATGGTTGAATGAGAGGTCCTGTATAGGAAATGCAACTTGCTTACATAAAATACTATTTATATTTGTCTATAACTTTGCTTATATACGAAACTATTTATGCGTGTCTCCATAACCACGAGTTACTTACCCAATCTGCATACATGCCGGTATCCTTTCCGGTACACGAGGTGGGCTGAGGGCAGACTGTGTTTCCCGTCCCAGCACTGCAATGATGATTACAGACAATGTTAGTTAGACATGGATAGAAGGGGCAGTACAGAAGTTCTAGAAACACTGGGAATGAAAAGAGAGTTGATGAAAGAAATAAAATAGAGGCAAGTGAAATATTTCGGCCACGTTAAAAGACATGATACTCTTATAAATACCATACTGGAGGGCAAGCAAGCAAGAGGTAGGCAACGATACAAGTGGGAAGATAAAACATCACGAGATGGACGAACATCAGCCTGACAGAATGTACAGTCAAGGCGAGAGACATACATTATTGGAGATCCATTGCAGCCAACCTTCATTGTGAAGACGGCACCTGATTGATTGAAAAGGAGCAGTAAAGATAGCTTGGAAGAAGTTTGCTCAGAAACAGAACTGGTTACTCGAAGCTGATGACAGTCCAACATATTCGCTCTTGGTCTGCCCCTGCTTCCCCTACCCCATGCCGTGATGAGGAAAGCTAAGACTTGATTGACTGATTGATTGATTGATTGATTAATTTAGGAACCGACATCACAGCATTCTGGGCATTCCCATAAGCGCTCCGTCCCCATCCTCAGCAGCCAGCGAAGAGTTCCAACACTAATAGTTCCAGTATAAATCTGATTCTATGTCCGTCTGGCTAATACTTGTCCAGGTACACAGTCTCCTAGAGTTATCTTGGGAGAATGTCTTACAAATAATCACATGCTGCTCATCATCGCTATAAAACACAGCTATAGCTTCAATGGCCGGGCTCTGTGGCGAAGGTTTCACGAACGCAGTTCGTCATCTCGTATACCCGCGTGTTCGAAATACAGCTGTGGGAGATTTGACAGCAGATCGCCCTGCGTTGTTTTGTTTTTTTTTTGTTTTTTTACATAATGGTATTGGTGTCGGTCGTTCAGTAAGCAATGGCAAAATACTGAGCATAAACTTGCCAAGAGACCACAACAGCAAAAAATGCTGGTGTTGACTGCAAGGTTCTTAAAGGAAATGCAACTAACTAAATAGCTTAAATGAAAATACGAATAATATTCAAACCGGCCGTGAGCATGGAGCGAATGGATAACTCCGCTCTTAAATATTCAGTGTGCTAATGTCGAGGTTATTTTTTAAGCCATTGCGCTCTTTGGACAACAGTCATCTTCGAATTAATATCCTAATTCTGACTGACTCAGTCAGAGGATTATTACACTGAGCCAGGCATGGACGCTAATATAACATCTATTGCCTGCGTTGTGCGGTGTAAGGGTTAAGGTACAATGGAATATAATGGAATGTCGAGGCAGCGGGTTCAAGGACTAAAATGTTGACTTCTCGTCCTTGTCTTGGGGGAATCAATTACAAGTAGCTGTGAAGTCAGAGTGGGTTCGTCTGATGGTCAGGGACACTGGTAATAGGGAAAGTGATTACATGCAAAATTCAGTCCTGTGCTACCAGCAGTAGTGTGTATGGACTACGTTTGAGTTAAAAGCGGGCGAGCCACAAAGTCAATATTTATTGAACCAGCTGTGTAATAATTTACATTGACATCATACTATTAATGTAACCAGCTGTGTAATAATTTACATTGACATCATACTATTAATGTAACCAGCTGTGTAATAATTTACATTGACATGATACTATTAATGTAACCAGCTGTGTAATAATTTACATTGACATGATACTATTAATGTAACCAGCTGTGTAATAATTTACATTGACATCATACTATTAATGTAACCAGCTGTGTAATAATTTACATTGACATAATACTATTAATGTAACCAGCTGTGTATTAATTTAGATCTAGGTGATATTGTTCAACCAGTTCTATGAACATGTATATTAAAGTAAAAATAAACGTTAATTAAAGAGCTCTATAGTAATTTAAATTAAAGTGAACATATTCACTGAACGATATCTATAATAATTTAGAGTGAATTACATATATTTATTGAACCCGTTTAATAATAATTTACATTAAAGTGGCAATAAATAAACCATACTTTGGAATGTAGATTGTAGTGAAAATATTAACTGAACGAGATCTATAATAATTTAGATTACAATGAAATTATTAAGTAAACCAGTTCAATATAATTAAAATTTAAGTTTTAAAAAAATAGTATTTAGAAATAACAACATAATAATTCAGACCGAAGTGAAAACAGTAATTGAACTAACGGTATAATAAACTCTATTTTGTTACTCGAGATAGCAAAACGTCAAAATGTTATTTACAGCTGTAAGGAAATTTGAACTTGTACGATTTCATCATAAAACCATCCAAGATTCGGAAACCTCAATTATTGAACACATTGTCACATCATCCCTTACTCTCTTGCCATAAAATTGATGCAAGAGATTGTACTGATTAATTCAGAGGGAAAATTCAGTCATTCAAACATATTTGCAACAGAGATTACCTCTACCACGGAGAGGCTGGCAAATAAAAGACAAAGCGCGTATGCACCAGAGGGATATGTTGCTCTACAGTCGGTGAAAATAGGAGTGAGGTGCCAACCCTTGGCAACGCTTAGTGAATCTCAAGAGTAACTGAACACGGATAAACAACCATACTACTGCAGGAGAGTCCATCATCACGTAGTGGAGACGAAGAAGAGCTCAGTCAGTTCATAACTCCACCGAAAGCAGAACCAGTGAAGGCATGTTCCAGCACAGGATCGTTACATCTACACACGTGCAGGATATAAAAACAGGATTGTGTGGTGTGTGTGTGTGTGTACGTGTGTGCGTGCGTGTGTGTGTGTACGTGTGTGTGTGTACGTGTGCGTGTGTGTGTGCGCGAGCGTGTGTGTGTGCGTGCGTGCGTCCCTGTGTGTGTGCATGTGGGCGCGTGTGCGCGCGCGTGTGTGTGTGTGTGTGTGTTATGCACATTCAGATATGACTGAGCTACTGTTTGACAGTAGACGGTATTACCTGCTTTCTGGGCGACGCTCACCAAACCCGACACTCCACATGGTGCCAATGGCTTCGGGTGGAAGAGCGCAATTTAGAGGGCACGGGTCATATCCTAGTGCGAGGAAATGCAACCTAAGGATGAAATGTTGTGGCTGGCCATACCGGGTCCTTAGCCTTAGTCGGCAACTGGTCTAGGATCGAAGTTCTGACAGGTGGATAGTTAGTTATAGCATTGCTTTGCTGATCCGGCAGCTTCTGCAGCTGGTCTTGTTCCAGATGTATTGATGCTGCCTTTCCCCTGGTTTAAACTAGGCAGGCTGAGAGGGGGATAATGCTGTATGGGCAACACAAACTATCGTCTATCAAGACGGCAAGATGCCAGTCGCGTGCACATTAACGCATATCACACACACACACACACACACACACATTCACGCACACACACGCGCTTAATTCACACACACCCACAAGCACACATTATACTTACATAACACAGGTCATTGTGTCTCTCTCCAATGACTGGCCCACGGGACATTTATTTATGACGAGGACCCCATCGACACACTGTTTGTAACCCCAACAACCGATTTCCACCATCCCGTTCAGGGCGGCCGAGCTGCAGTATGAAGTGGTTGTCGGGTTCGAGTCCAGGCTTCCAACCGGGACCCCACCAAGAACATGGACTTGGAATCAGAGAAAATACATTATTACTAGGACACTTATATCTTTACATAGCAAAACCAAAGATAATGCATACAGATAAAACTACTATGCAGAAAGAAATATATGTTAATGAGGAAAAATTGGAGGTGAATGGAACTACACATTATAAAACTTGTTCATCTGACTGTATACCATATTTGGTCCATACCTACTTTTAGTTTCATTCATTCAGTAGCATGCCTTTTGCAGATCCTTGCTCCCATAACAATCTTCCAGAAAACTTCTTGGTCATAAGCAAGATGTCCCGCACTTGTTGTCTGGCATTGAATCAATCGTCTCACGTGTGTCTAGTAGGTCGGGCGTTCAGGTACACTTGTTACTTCAGCGAGCTGACATCTGGGACGTCATACTGGTATCCTGATGTGTCTTTGATTTGCAATTTGTTATTGTCTAGCGAGCCCTGTTTCGCCGTCTGTAACGTAAGAGTAGCTAACGTGATTTGCAAACCCGCACATCTCGTTCGTAAACAGCTGCAGGCGACTTGGAAGCAGACCATTGACAATGATAAACAAGAATTACTGGAACTGTAGTAAAGCTTAAACAGGCAATGAATGAATCGCCATAAAACTAGAAGCAGATTTGAGCTAGTTCTAGTAAAGCTCGTGATCTACTTCTCGCTATTTGTTAATTCATTCACTGACAATGACAGAGCGTCATTGGTTCGGAAAGCAATGACACAATGAAATACTACTGAATGAAAACGTGCCTAGTAAATTACAAACAGCGAAAGCATGGCGGGGTTGGTTGCGATGTCTTGTTTGGGACATGGAACTGACTGTCTCACTCACCCTTATTCACGGATACTTACGAATGCTAAAGAGGCAGATGGCCACACAGCAAACCCAGGTGTGCTTGTACATCTTCTTGTGGCGAAACGTTGGAAAAAATATATCAAGATCCCTGAAAGATCTTTTAACTGTAATATTGTCTCAACCAGATGATTTCACTAGGTAGGGATGTCTGATGTATGTACAACTGCAAACAAAATATAAATTAAACCAAAGTTGAGTTGTTGAGTTTAGTTGAGCTGAGCTGAGCTAAAAACCTATTACACTGCACTCAGGACATTCCAATGCGCGCTCCGTCCCCTCGTTCAACAGCCAGCGAAAAGTCATACTACTAATCGTTCCCACCGCTATCTGATTGAAAGTTCTCTTGGTCTTCCCTCTGTTTTGAGATTCTTCCAGAACAACTGCCAATCCCCTGCAATCTCATTCTTTCCAGATACGGGTTCTCAATCTGTTCCCCCCACCTTCTCCACCTGGTCCCACAGACGCACGACCATCTCCCCCTTGCCCATAGGTAATCTACCACCAAGAGGTGCATCCCCTGCCAGCCTATCAGCTTGTTCATTCCCCCCGCACTCCCGCATGACAAGGGCATAATATCCATACAATTCTCACAATCTATGACCTCTGACGCGAGGTGAGCCATTCCACAATTAAACCAAAATGTGACTAGGGAATGTGAACAATGGACACTGCATTGACGTGGTGAAGCAGCTCGAGGCAGCGGAGATGTGGTTTGTGAGAAGAATGTTGAAAATACCGTAGACAGGAGACAGAAAGCAAACGCCGTATAAGTTGCTACTACTGGCACGTTGCCGTCTTGATAGACGATAGTTTTTACAACATGCTTCAAAACAAATATAACTACAACCCATGTGACTGAGCAGACGAGTTCGCGCGGTAAATGTACGTCTACAATGCATGTATACTCATGGTCATTTCCACCATCACGCATCATCTGACGTCTCACAAGCTCCATTTCTAACCTGTCTACAATCTTTTTATCCGTTGTCTTTATTCCATTTCTGATCTTTGCAATCCGTGCATCACGATCAAAGGCGATTTGTTCCCAAGGTGCGATATCGATGCCTGTATCAATCACGTCCCGCTGACACACATCTTTGTAGAGGCCTACCCCGAGACCTTTAACCCATCTGTAATTCACCAAACAAGATGTTCTTTGGTATTCTACCATAGTCTATCCTCCCAATGTGTCAATCAATATACAAAGACTGAGCATGAAACAAACCGTCATGCCGCCCGATCTTTCCAATACTTTATCTTATCTATGTTGCCGGGGCCCATAAGGGAAGCAAAGAATAGTAACACTGTTGCTTTCCATGCATGTCGTAAGATGCGACTAAGGAGACTTGATCTGAGACTTAGTCTACAGTCTATTGGGACTTCCGGTCCCCAACATGGCGAATAGGCATTTAAACCGTTAAGGCCTCTGGAGTGTTTACGCTTGTGGCTACGGTTTGCATTCGCATTTTCCTCATGTTGGACTGGTAGTGCATGGTTCCGTCGCCCTGCTACTGAGTGAGTGCGTGGCGCGACACTGTGAGCTGTGAGTTTCACGTGGAATGCTTTTACATCTGTCCGTGGTTGTTTGTACCGTGAACTGCATGTTCGGGACGATGTCAGCCGGCTGTTGCTGAATTGTCTGGTTTGCCTTTTCAGTTCACGAGTGCATTTTTCAGGAGACTCCTGGGAGTCGTCGCTGGAGCTACGGAGTTCGTGCTTTGTGCGGCGCTTTCGGCGGGTCGCCCTGCGGAAAGAGACCGAGCCATATGGGATAAAACCCGGGTCAATGAAGTCTTTCTGGTGACTGCCGATTCCATCGACGATGAACTGTGTTTTTCGTGGAGGACTTTTGTGTTGGCATTCTGGCGGCGGCATTATGCACAGTGTACCTGTGCGGGTTGTTGGCTTGCCGAGACTCCTGTCTATTCCATTGTTCACATAGGGCAGTGAGGAGCATTTTGTGTGATATTCACTGGCACAGGAAGGGAGCATAATGGGGACGACCCGTTGCCGTGAAGTTGGAACCGCGACTAACTAACTAACTAACTATCTTATCTTGCCACTTAATGCCAAGTATTCGTCGCAGACTACCGTATAGGAAAGCTGTTTCAACTTCTCATAGTGTGAGTAAGTTGACCAGCAAGACTCCCCCCAAAACAAAAAACAATGCCAAGAGACAACTTACCGTAATCGTTAACTATAACAACAGGGGCCGTGAAAATTAAAGACAAATTTGCCAATGAAGACTCTCTTGACGAATATTCAAAACACATGGAATATATAGCCGTCCAATGGTCCGCTCTTGACGTCAGTATAGCCACTTTATCAGTATAGTATTGATAAATATATTACAAACAGACGTGGGGGAAGTGCACCCCACGAAGCATGTCAGCTTCTAAAGTAATCTCATGTTGATATATGTCCAACTGTAGAGGATATACGACCATTAAAAGCTGCCAGAGCTGTCAGGTAATCACTATGTACCCGGAAGTTCAAAATCGTAACTCACCATGACTGTGTTCGACTATTTTATTTAGTACAGAAACTACCACGAATTTTTGCGCGGCTTTGAGACACTGACAAAACTAAACGGATTATAGTTCACAGGTTTCTTTAAGATAAGTGGAAATTTGTTTGGCAGTTGTACTTCTACCTCGTTGGAACTCAGATGTCCATGTTAATTTCTCAAATGAAACCAATAGCTGATACCTGGCTTATTGGTAGCTTATCCTGATAAAGGACATGGGTGAATATCGGAAGACACCTTAGACGACGATCAAAAGACATTCAGAAGGCACTCTTTACAATCGGAAGACAATCAGAAGATATTAAATACAATCCACTGACAATAATAAGATATTCATTACAATAAGACGACATGTATAACCAAAAGACATGTTATACAATAAGAAGACAGTTTATGCAACCAGAAGGTTGCCTTCAGATTGTCTTCCAATTGCACAGACTTTCTATGAAATAAGAAGAAAGTTTGTACAATCAGAAGATAATCTTTACAATAAAAAAAAGGCAGTCTATACATTCAGAAGAAACACTGTATTGCACTGTACCAACAACTCTCCTAGATTGTCAGCTACAAAAGTTGCACTGTACCAATAACTCCCCTAGGTTGCCAGCTGCCAAAGTTGCACTGTACCAATAACTTTCCTAGATTGCTAGCTGTCACGGTTGCACTGTACCAATAACTTTCCTAGATTGCTAGCTGTCACGGTTGCACTGTACCAATAACTTTCCTAGATTGCTAGCTGTCACGGTTGCACTGTACCAATAACTTTCCTAGATTGCTAGCTGTCACGGTTGCACTGTACCAATAACTTTCCTAGATTGCTAGCTGTCACGGTTGCACTGTACCAATAACTTTCCTAGATTGCTAGCTGTCACGGTTGCACTGTACCAATAACTTTCCTAGATTGCTAGCTGTCACGGTTGCACTGTACCAATAACTTTCCTAGATTGCTAGCTGTCACGGTTGCACTGTACCAACAACTCTCTTAGGTTGAGAGCTGTCAAAGTTACCAGTACCAACAACTCTCCTATGTTGAGAGCTGTCAAAGTTACACTATACCAACAACTCTCCTAGGTTGAGAGCTGTCAAAGTTACACCACCTTACCCCCCCCCCCCCACCCCTTCTGTACCTCCCACCTGGGAAACCCTCCCCTCCCGGATTCTCTTCAATAAAGCCTTCAGCGTTGACTTAATGTTGCATCAGTTGTCTGGGGTACAGCGACCAAACTAACAGTCCCACGCACATACCAAACGGTCTATCTTCAAGCCAAGTGGAGTTTTTCTGTTCTACCCGATTCTGACTATTCCTTTCATCCACCCGGATTTTGACAATTCCTTTCACATATGACCTTCGACGCAGCTTATCTTCACTGATTCGCCAGATAAGACCGAGTTTGAAAAATAAAAGTTCTGACAACTTGAAATGTCAACAAAAACGTTCGCTGGTAAAATAAACACGGGTAGTTCATAGAAAACTGCAAGATAACGGCGAATAGCTGTGGGGACAAACAGGACAAATAATACCACAAATAACGGTTAAACTCCATAAGAAGCCAACAGGTTGGCTAGTCGCGGTTCAAACTTCACAGCAAAGAGTCATCTCATAATGCTCGGTTCCTATGCCAGTGAATGTCATACGAAATTCACCTCTGTTCCTTGTGAAAGGTGGAATAGCCAGCAGTACTGACAAACCAACAGCACGCATAGGCATACATGCGTAACACTGATGGTAGAACATCAACACAACAGTCGGCAAATAAAATTACAGTTCATCGTCGATAGAAAAGGCAGTCACCAGAAAACCAGCAGCTGCGCACACATCACTGCAATCGGCAGAATCAGCTAGTTCAGCAACCGGCTGACTGTCATTTTTTTAACATGCAGTCCACAATATAAACAACCGTGGACATATGTAAAAGCATGCCACGTGAAATCTACAGCTCAATGTCGCTTCATGCACTAACTCAGTAGCTGGGCAGTGAACGGGTTTTAATATCTTCTTCTTTCGCTCTTTATACGCCACTGGGGTATATTCCCTCTACAAACTCGCTCCATGCCTATAGGCTTATTCATGGTTGATTCGATTTTGCAGCTGAGATGTTCTAAGGAATCGGCCACATGATCAACACTCCTTCTTACTTGTATGGCAGATTATCACTATCCTCGTGTGCCATGCCTATAAGCGTGGGCGGTCATGTTCCGCCATCTCACACAATCACCAGAGTTATGGATCGGCTCTGTGTTATTTTTTTGACCATGCCACGTGGCCAAGCCATCCATGTATTTACTTCTCTACCTTCCCCTTGTTCTTTTCCCCTCCATCTTGCCAGTTATCACCAAGTTTCTAGTTTATTTATTCTCTTAACGTGCCCAAAGAATATTGACTTTCTGCGTCTAATTTCTCTGATCAGGTTACGGTTTACATTTACTTTTTATAGGACTTGCTCATTGGTTTTTCATTGAATATATCATGGCCTGTGGTTGTGTCTTTGAGTGACTCAACACTCAGTAACTCCTCAGTGAGTTTGAAATAAGTGTTTATTCCACGTATAAATATCAAAAATTGGACAGTATCATGTACATCGGTACTCTCATCCAATGCAAGAGAGTACCACAAAAATTGTTTACTTGCATCTTGGAGTTTATGCTTCAAATTGTCACGTATCTTATCAACACGCCTGACCACAGTTCTCCTTGATAAAGTAATGTTGTCAAATCTGGGGGGGGGGGGGGTGTTTGGTTTTTTTTTTATGGACACATGGTTGCTGCATCTAGCAAACATTCCTTGATGAACTCGCCATCAGAAAATGACTTGTTCTGTTTTACGATTCTGTGTGACAGCACAAGACTAGCTTCAGTTGCAGCATCTTGAATTGAAGACTGTTTAGTGAAAACAATTTGCTTTTTCTCCAAATTTTTCACCAACTCCGGGCATTTCCTTTCTCTCCCTTCTGTTGTTAAATGTTATGCAAAATCGGAATGTTTTGTTTGATAATGTCTTTTTAAATTGTACTCCTTGAAGACAGCCACTGACTCACGACACAACAAGCAAATTGATTTGCTATCAACTTTTATAAAACAGTACTTAGTTGTCCATTCATCATTAAAAACACGGCATTCGTCTTCAATCTTACGTTTGTTATTAACACTCATTGTTTTAATAAAATTCGAACAGTTAGAATTGTACACATGTTTAAAACGGAAATGAAACGAAACTTACTTCCGGCTGTGTGTGAAAATAAAATATTCGAAAAACAAGTGGTAAACTCAGAATAAACTCCATAAATATACCAAGACTAATACAACAAATAAATGAATTGGAACATTGTAAATGTGGAAATAAGTTATAACAGCAAAAATCTTTTAAATTTTATATTTTCTTGCAAAATATAAGCATTTTATTCACCGGAGAAATATCTGTTTTTCATAAAATCATCCTTATTAAATTTTTGCATGTCGATAAATATTTCTCTACATGAAAATCGATAAATTCGAATTTTAGTATTACATGGTTCCAAATGTTGCTGTATGTAGCCGGAGGCGAGGTTGGGGTGAGCGCCCACCCTTGCATAAATACCCCAATGGCTCGTGCTTTCATCACCTATGCAGCGAAAGTCCAACGCCTGGCCTTCTCGTGGCGGAACTGTTTTAACTAACGACGAGTCACTGGCGCCGAGAAATAATCAGAACGCTCTAGATGTGTATGCAAGTACATGCATGCGCAGACATGTGTGTGCGTGCCTACATACCTAAACTCGAGTAAGACCACATTCTGCTCTAGCAAAGGAAAGGTGCTGAAGACGGAGGCAACCAGCCAGGAGGCGCACCACAGAAATAGAAATCAGGATGCCACGCAATCATGCGTAATGAAATATGTCGACTACTGCTAAATGTTATGGTGCTCGCGCTGCTTTGGACCCCCAGGCAGGTGCAGTGCCGGGCCCTATGCCTCGAAATGGTCCAACCACAGCTACTGGAGCCAGGGGATCTGAGAATAGAGCGTCTGGCCATACCAAACAAAGACTAAAACTAATGCACTGGAATGCTGAAGGAGTCAGCAACAACAACAAAATATAACTAGAAAACATCTTGAATCACGAAAAAGTAAGCGTATGTTGCTTGCAAGAAACTCACCTCAGCGAAAACGAAATGATGTTTGGAAAATTGCCAGTAGTAAGGACACTACTTTCTGAACTTAGCAGTCAGCATAAGGTCACCATACAGTGGATACCATCCCACTGTGGAGTACCCGGAAACGACAGACCTGATCGATTGGCTGAGGAAGAAGCAAACGAAGAACAGCCTGATGTGCCCATTACATACCACCAAAAGAAAAGAATGATCAAATCAGTCAGAAGACCACCAAAACCTGCTCAAGACGATTACCACGGTATGGACAGACACGAAGAAGTCATTAGTCTGCGCCTCAGAACAGGACACAATACATTACGCAACCACATGTATACAAGATTCAAGATAGGTGAATCAGCCATGTGCACATGTGGATTGGCCCAAATTGTTGGTGTTGGTGTTGTTTGTCCATCAAGAATGATGATGACCATTCATTTCATCCAGTGGAGTTGAAAGTATGGAGCCGTGGGTTCTAAGATGGCTGATACGGCCTATTTTGGCTCGAAATGTTCTTTGACAATGTGGGCAAAGAATGCTTGACGTTTCTGGAGGAGGATTTCCTGCAGTGGTTTTTCTGTCCTGCCTTTTCTTCACAGCTCTTGCAGTCCTGGTTGCCTCACACATGACTGCACCCTTGCGTAATGATGCACGCCACGAATTTCGGTCTCTGGCTGCAGCCTCCCAGGTGTCATGATGAATTTCAAAAGCATTCAGTGAGATTTTCATAGTGTCTTTAAAGCGTTTCCTCTGGCCACCTTGGGAGCGTTTACCACAACGCAGTTCGCTGTAAAAAAATTCGTTTAGGGAGCCTGTGATCTGGCATGCGAGTCAAGTGACCAGCCCAGCGAATCTGATTCTTCATCAGTAGAGTGTGGATACTGGGCATGGACGCTCTTTCTAGGACTTCAGTGTCTGGAATCTTGTCTTGCCATTTAATCTTCAGTAGTTTCCTTAGGCAGACTGTGTGGAAGTGGTTTAATTTCCTTGCTTGTCGCTGATAAACAGTCCAGGTTTCACAAGCATATAGCAGTGTGGATAATACAACTGCTTTGTAGACTTTTAGCTTTGTTTGCAGGCTTATTCCAGTTCTGTCCCATACATTCTTGTACAGTCTGCCAAAGGCCGCACTGGCCTTGGAGATTCTTGCATTCACTTCGTCATCAATTGTGGCAGCTTGTGACACAGTGCTGCCAAGATAGGTGAATTTGTCCACAACACTTAGTCTATGATCATTCACTTTGATATTCGGCACAGTGTGATTATTCCCTGGAGCTGGCTGGTACATAACTACAGTCTTCTCCAAGTTGATATTGAGCCCAAAGTTTGCATAGGCATGTGAAAAAGCTGAAACATTATGTTGCATGTCCGCCTCTGAGTTGGCGTATAGAGCGCAATCATCAGCAAACAGGAGCTCTCTGACGGTGTCGCTGTTAATTTTGGTTTTAGCTTTCAGCCCTTCTGAGATTGAATAACTTTCCATCCATACGGTAGTTGATGTCTATTCCAATGTCGTCGTTCTCGAAGGCATTCATCAACATAGGCTGAAAACATGAGGCTGAACAGTGTTAGGTGCCAGGACACATCCTTGCTTCACTTCCATTGGTGACAGGAAAGGGTTCAGACAGTTCACCATTTTCCTGTACTCTTGCCTGCATGCCATCATGAAATAGCCTGCACTATTTGGACAAACTTTCGTGGACAGCCATATTTTGCCATAATCTTCCACAGTCCTTCTCTGCTGACTGTATTAAAAGCCTTGGTAAGGTCAATGAAAGTGGTGAACATTTCGCAGTTCTGTTCCTGACATTTCTCTTGCAGCTGCCTTGCAGCGAAAATCATGTCAACAGTTCCACGTTCTTTTCTGAAGCCACATTGACTCTCAGAAGAAGACCTTGATCGAGATGGGCTGTGAGGCGATTGAGAAGAATTCTGGCGAGTATCTTCCCTGCAATTGAAAGCAAGGAGATGCCTCGGTGGTTGTCACAAGATTGGCGGTTTCCTTTACGTTTGTAAAGGTGGACTATTGACGCGTCCTTGAAATCTTGTGGCATGGTCTCGTTCACCCATATGTTTGTAAAGACTTGGTGAAGCTGCTCTGTTAGGACCGGCCCACCTGCCTTGTATATCTCGCTGGGATGGAGTCAGGACCAGGTGCCTTGCCGCTGGAGAGTTGCTGGATGGCTTTGTTTACTTCCACTATGGTTGGCAGGTCATCAAGTGTCTCATTGGTGGGAACTTGAGGAAGGCAGTTGATGGTTTCATCATCGAAGAAGGAAGTTGCATTTAAGATGTTGCTGAAATGCTCTGCCCAGCGTTGAAGGATTTCTTTCTTATCGGTGACCAATGTTCCCCCATCTGCACTGAGGAGGGGAACTATGCCTGGTGATGTAGGACCATAGACCGCTTTCAGTGAGTCGTAGAAGTTTTTTCATATCATGTATGTCAGCAAAGCCCTGAATTTCATCAGCTTTGCTGCTCAGCCAGGAGTCCCGCATATGCCGAAGTTTCTGCTGTACTACTCTCTGAATGTTCTTGTAGGCATCTTTTTTTTATGTTGACTTCGGCTCATTCAAATGTGCCTTGAGGAGAAGATGTTTCTCGGCCAGCAATTGGTTGATGTCTTCGGAATTTTCATCAAACCAGTCTTTATGCTTTCGGGGGGCTGGACCCAGGATTTCCATAGCAGTGTTGTAAATTATGTTCTTTAGGGCTCTCCATTCTGTTTCTGTATCCTGTTTAGCTGCAGCATTGGGCTTGAGGCGGTCTTCCAACATATTTTCAAACGACAGCTGCATTTTCTTGCTGTTTAGGCGGGTGATATTTAGCTTTTTTTGCCCACATTATAACATATCTAAGCACACCTTCTGGCCTAGAGAGACGACAGTAGAAGATAAACTCTATGGACTTCTGAGTGAACTAAAAATGACAGTTAAATTCATACAAGAGGCAACATTGCAGCTATAGACATATTTAAGGCGAACGAAAGAAGAAGCATATTATTACGAAGGTCAAGGACTGTTTAAAAAAAAAAAAGATAAATAGAAAGACATTTTATCAAAAATGTTAAAACAATCATAACGGTACATGAAATTCTAGAAAATTCAACAAACTTAAAAACGAAGTAAGTTGTAACAAGCTACGTGGAGGGTCCCAAATAACTATGTAACAATATTTCAAAATTATTCTTTCGCCCTGGCTGGGATAGGTCTTTGCTTGCCAACCCTCCTCCGTTCCCCGGACTCACTGTCACTCTATCTTACGACCTCGGGACCTAATATCTAAGGTGTATTTCTGGCTGACGCATAAATAACATGGCGATCGTCAGAATAACTTGAAAGTAATTTTATTAACCTAATAAAGGACAGCACAGGAAAACATTAAGGCAGTTAAAACAGATAGTTCTAAACAGACAAAACCGGGACACAGAGTTCATTTCAGACACAGAGCATCATGGCTTTACATCATAGACCAAGCTGTAGTCAAGGTCCGTTCTGTCCACATATCGCTCACCAAATCATAAGTCCTCCTTGCCTTCCCTCCCGGTACGTTTGGCTAACAACAGTTCTCCGTGGAACCAGACTAATGTTAGTGGGAAAATGTCCTGTGATCCCTGGTCACAATGCTAAGTTAAAGTTTTTACACAAGGAAATAGTTCCTGAGCGGGAATTGGGTAGGTATCCTTCACTGTCTCAGACAAGGATGGGTGGGTCTGATATTTAGGTGGGGTTCAGTCCAGAATACAAACTGACTCGATCCTAGCGTATCGAGATGACTGGCGAGGTGTTGGAAAGACTGATGGTCATTCTTTCGGGCTAGCTGTGGCTCTATCTGGTAGAGATCATACCCTTAGACCTGGCATGGCCTAAAACTTGACATGGCCTCGTCTTCAACATACTTTCTGCGTATAGCCCTGTCGAGACCTTCAGCTCTGTTCCTACTTTCAAAAAGGAAGGACCCTGTAAAGGATAAACAGTTGTGAGAGTCTCCAGCCTAAACTTCTGGTACAGCCGACATGGAGACTCCTAATGGTCTCAGCACATCAGCTGCTATCAACAAAATATATAATATTAATAGATATATATTTCTTTACCCGACCTGCGTGAATTAGCCTGACCTGACAAGAGGTCCTGGATTGGCGGCGTCTTTTCTAGACTAGGCCTTTAGCTTGACGAAGTCTTGTCGTTTGACCCTAGGTACTTTTTGCCTACAAGACTCACTCTCCACACTCATACCAAGCCTTTATTCTTATTGGGCACATTCGTTTCCCGGCGTCTCTCTCACTTGCAAACCATGCCTGTCTCACGACAAAGCTCTTGTGGTGTTGTGTGGGTAATTATCGGTATGTAAAGAAGTGTCGTTCCCCATTCCCAGCAAAAATAGGAAGGAAGATACTACTCCTCCTCCGGCTGCTGCTCTTGTCTGAGCTGTCGCCGCAATATACCGGCCGTGCCTCACCTTACACGTAGAACTAGATGATATTATTGACCAGCAACTAGTCAGTTCACCCGGCCACCCTGTCCGCTAAAAGATGAAAGAGATAACACAGTGGATACCCTCTTCCGGCTCAAGAAGATAGATCATAGATTGGGGACCCCATCCCCACGGAGCCCTTCCCTCCTTCCGGCATACTGTAGCTATCCAATGATTATATTCAAATGAAAGATGCCACTAAGTAGAGGTAAAGCCGTAGGAAGAAAGATAGCACTCGTCTATCGGCTGCCAAGAACAAGCGATATCATTTGGGAAATATTTATTGTTCAGATTTATTCCCTTGCCATGCCAAGATCAAGACGCTTAGCCAGATTGGCTAACGGTCACCCCCTCCCAATATGGCAAGACTGCCGTTTCACCAATTCATCTCAGTAGTCAAGACAATAGAGATTTATAAGTGCAGGACTAATTACAACCTAAGATTACCTTTCCTAGACCAGCAGTATGCTGCACTTAAAATGTCCCAATCTTCAACTTGACATCTTGACATTATGCATTGGGTAACGGTAGGTCTAGAAACAGACATGAATTCTCCCCCCGAAGTTGAACCCGTGTGTATTTGGTGCAAGACGCCCTAGCGGGTTTTCCCCCAAATAAAAGACATGTATCTAATTATTCTATTACCACGATCGTGTTGTTAAGTATCCGAGAGAACTATCTTCCCTAGTGATTGAGCAAATAAGAGAACTGAGGGTTCCCGAAAGCTGTTTACCTCTGTTTACCCAAACCCAAAGAAGGCCTTAGGACATGGGCCACTGACGTTTTGTCACATAGGCCCCATCTTAAGAAAGTCGTACCCTACGAACTTTCTACTGCCAGAGGTTCTGTTCGAATGGCCCCACCCTCACATTCAACCATAGGATGCCGTGATAGAAAATCCGCTCCCACATTCTCCCTTCCGGGGATGTATTCGACCGTGAACTGATACGGTTGTAGGAGCAATGACCATCTCATTAACCTCGCGTTCAGTTTCTTAGAAGTTGCCAAAAACGTCAGAGGGTGATGGTCGGATTGTACCTTGAACGGTACTCCATACAGATAAGGTTGAAATTTCTGTACTGCCCACACTAGAGCTAGACATTCCCGTTCGACGGTGGAGTAATTCCGTTCCGCAGGTAACAGTTTTCTACTGGCATACGCCACCGGACATAGCACCGAAGCATCATCTCGCCCTTCCTGCAACAGAGTTGCCCCAATCCCTATGTTACTCGCGTCGGTTCTTAGAACAAACGTTTTCTCCAAATTTGGGAGTTGCAGGACTGGCCTATCCACCAAAGCCTGTTTCAGCTTTCCATAAGCTTCTTCACAGCTCGGGGTCCAGACTATAGGGTCTGGCGATCCTTTCTTCAGGGTTTCTGTTAACGGCGCCCCAATTTCGTTGAACCTCGGAATAAATTTCTGGTAAAACCCACACAGAGACAAGAAAGACCTAACATCCTTTTTGGACTTAGGACGGGGTGCGAGTCTGACCTTCTCAATATTCTTTTTTCCCGGTACCAGTCCCCCTGGGGTAATAGTATGTCCCAGAAATTCCAAGGATTGATAGCCAATCATGCATTTGGCTGGACGGGCGGTTAACCCTTCCTCTTTTAACCTTGTGAAAATCTGTCCCAAGGACTTCAGGTGATCTTTCAGATTGTCAGACGCGATGAGAATATCATCCATAAACGAGACGACAGAGGGATCCTTTAAAGGCTCTAATAACATTCTCATCATGCGGGTGAACACACTGGGCGCATTGCTCAGCCCAAATGGCATCACCTTGAATTCGTAGTGCCCGCTCGGAGTACTGAAGGCGAGCAAGAGGCGAACCTCGGGCTTCACAGGGATCTGATAATATCCCCGGCTTAGATCAATTTTCGAAAAGTACTTTGCCTTATTTAGTCTGGCAAACAGTTGATTTGTGTTCGGTAATGGTTCAACTTGGAATGTCGTACAACTGTTTAAATGCCTGTAATCAATACATAGGCGGTGCTCCCCACTGGGCTTCCTCAACAAGACAACCCCGGCATTATAAGGAGAAGTCGAAGGAGTGATGATGTTATCGTCCAGAAGTTTCTGGATTTCGGCTTCCAGGGCCTTCTCTTTCGAAAAGGGCACTGGATATATTTTTTGGCGAACGGGGTCTTGGGTAGTCAGAGTCATATCAAACTCGACCAACCCTGTCCGCCCTGGCCGATCGGTAAGAATCTGCTGATGGGACTCCAACAAACGGATGACCAGGTCTGTTTCTTCAGCCGACAGATCAGGATTTATATGTACATCCCTATAGGTTTCCCTATGGTGTAAAGGATACCCCCTATCCGCGTCTTCGCCCGATTCAGTTTCCATCGCGACCGCCATAGTCATGAGTGGGAGAGAAGTACCATCTGATCGTTCTTCATACTTTTTGAGGAGGTTAATGTGGAAGATTTTGGATTTCCCCCTGATCCGGATGGCATAGTTGGTGCGGGACACAACCCTTTCCACCGGGAAAGGCCCCTGCCAACCAATCTCGAGTTTATTGGAACCTACTGGAAGTAACAACAGAACCCGATCCCCCACTTTAAGAGACCTATCTTTCGTCCTTCTATTGTAGTAGGCCGCGTGTCTCTTTCTGGCTGCCCTCAGATTCTGAGCTGCCAAAGCCCAACCCGTCTGGAGTTTCTTCTTTAACTCTTCAACGTATTTATATGAGGATACAACTTCTTCGGAAGTTTCCTCCTCTGTCCAACATCTCAATAGGGCTTCTAAGGGACCCTTGATTGGCCTCCCGAATAGTAGAGTGGCTGGTGGCAACCCGGTCGACCCATGGGGAACCTCCCGATAGGCGAACAAGGCGGCTGGGATATACTCATCCCATCTGTCTGGTTTCTCTTGAGCCAGCTTCCGAAGCATGGTCATCAAGGTACCATTAAACCTCACTACTTGCCCATTCGACTGAGGGTGGTATGGGCTTGTGTGAATGTGGTTAGTCTGGAAGATACGAAAGACTTCCTCCATCAGCTTACCACAGAACTGAGACCCATTGTCCGTTAGGATCTGGTTCGGAAATCCCAACCGAGTAAAGGTCTCCATCAGTGCATAAGCCACTCGCTTAGAGTCGATTGTGGCCAACGGTATCGCCTCACCCCACATGGAACAGCAATCCACCATCGTAAGAATATACATATTCCTCTTCCTAGTCCGAGGAAGAGGACCAACAAGATCGATGGCAACTCTCTCGAAATGAGAGTTCATAATGGGCATGTCTCCCAAGATTACTGGAGCCGTCCAGTGTTTTGGTGCCACACGTTGGCACTCTGGGCACGACTTGACGTACCGACGCACGTCTCCAGCCATCCCTGACCAGTAGTAATGGCAGGAAATGCGCTGGAGGGTTGCCCCGACACCCATATGTCCACTGAATGAAATGGTGTGTCCCATATGAAGAAGTTGTTCCCGATAGGCCTTAGGAACTACCAGCTGTCCATGCTGGCGTTCCTCCACTCCGGCTCTCCGGTACAGTAACCGATTCTTCATATAATACTGACCCCGTCTTGGTGGGTCAGAACTTTTTGGCAACTGGTTGAAGCAAGGTTGCAAAGTAGCATCCTGGCTTTGAGCAGCTCGTAACTCCCCAGGCAAGGGATTCACGATCAAGGCCGGCGTCTGCTCATCTCCCGATTGCGATCTGGTTTGTATTGCCCCTACGTACATGGGTTCTGTTGGGATCCCTAGAAAGACGTAGCGACAACCCAAGATCAATGGGAAGATCGGATCGAGCAGAACGGCTGCCTGTATAGTGCCGGTAACATATTTCGATTTGATGTCCACCTTCGCAATCGGAAGAGACATCGCTACCGCACTCTTGGTCGCCGTTTGAATCTCAATAGACTCCCCGGTTAGCTGCTCTGGGCTCACTAAGTGTGAGGAAATTACGGCCTCAAACTGCAGACCGGTGTCATAGAGACACTCGACTGGTTGTCCGTTCACAAGTACCGTCTCTACTACTGGTGGTTTCTCTGAATCTTTGTTCTCAAGACCCATCCCTTCTACCTCCTTGTTAGACCCTTCCCCGGTTTCTACAAGACAGGCAGCATAGTGAGAGTCTTTCTGTTTGCGCCTGCAATCGGCCGTATTGTGTGTGGGAGATCTGCAGTAGGCGCACCACTTTTCACTCCACTTTCTTTTAGGAGATCCAGGTGGACTCTTACCAGAGGGTTTCTTACTTGGAACTTTATTGAAAGAATCCTCCTTCTTGGTGTGAGCTGTTTTAGGGTTCTTCTTCTTTCCAGACCATGTGTCTGGTGGTCGGGGATTGGGTTGTGACAGTTCCCCATTATCCCCATGAGCTAGCACATACCTTTCCGCTAATGTGTTGACTACGTCTAACCTTTCTGCGCCGTTTTCAAGCAAGAAGGTTTGCAATGGCTTAGGCATCATCCTCTTCATTTGGTCCACGACCACTAATTCTTCTAAACTTTCATAGTCGTTAGCAAATCCAGCTAATGACATCCACTTCACAAGGTAAGACTTAAATCTAACGCTGTAAGCTGCGAACATCTCCCCTGGCTCTCTCTTCGACTTTCTGAACTGCTGTCGGTATGTATGGGCTGTCATCTGGAACCTTTTCAATAATGCTTTTTTCAGAGCCTCATAGTCATTCTCCATACCAGGTGGCAACCTTGAGTAGACCTCGTACGCGGTCCCCCTCAGGCCCTGTGAGAGTTTCAAGTTCCATTTCCCACGTTCCAATCCCATAGCCAAAGCCATCGACTGAAATCTGTGAAGATACTGGTCGATCTTATCTTTGTCTTCATCGAACGGGAGTAATGGGAACTTCATTGCCTGGTATGGACCGCCACTAGAAGTTGTTGAGTCAGGGAGAACTGCGCCTCCAACTGCACCCTCGCTTTCCTTGGCAGTTTAAGCTTTCAGCTCCAACTCCCTCATACGGAACTCATGGTCTCTGACTGCCTGCTCGGCCTCCATCTTCCTAGCCTCAGCCTCAGCCTCAATTTTCTTAGCTTCGCGCACAGCTTGTCTGAAGTCTCTTTCCGCTTCCTGAACATATTTCTGTAACTCCGCCCCATCATAACCCATCTCACGCCCTGTAGCCTGTACTTCAGCAAAATTAAATTTCGCTGATGCCATCTTAAACTCAGAGAGTAAGTGAATAGGTAAATGTATATTAAATTTCAATCTCAAGTACACAACTGGTTATATTATACGACCACAACACGTCGTATGTCGGTCAGTCTGTGTCAGGAAGAGTATAGACAATAGCCAGGCACGGTAGGCAGAACCTATTGATAGTAGACAAGAATATCAAGCATGTTATTGATCCAGTTGTCAGTGTCATCATCCTCATCAGATCAAGAGGAATTAATCACAGACAGTTCAAGTCATTACTTGACGATTTGGAAACTGAACATTCTGATGTCTTGAACCACACCAATGTTCGATGGCTGAGTCTCGGCAAGGTGTTGAGGCGAGTGTGGGAACTCAGAGAAGAAATAGTGATGTTCCTAGAGATGAAGGGCATTGCATGTTACTTTAATACTAACATTGCCAATAAAGAGTGGCAGTTAGACTTTATGTTTGCCATTGAAATTATGGAAAAGTTAAATGAACTGAATGTCAAACTTCAGGGCAATGGTGTGTTTGCACATGAATTGTATGTATATGTAAAATCATTTCAGGCAAAACTCTCACTGTTCTCCAGACAAGCAAGTGAAAAAAGATTTTATCACTTCCCTTTGCTGAAACAAGAAACCAGTTCTGGTGAAATGACTGAAAAATACAAAGCCCAATTAGATGCATTGATTGAAGAATTTGGATGGAGATTCCAAGATTTCAAGAAATTAGAGCCATAGTTCAATATTCTCAGTTCCCCTTTTAGTGCAGAAGCTGATACAGCCACAGAGGACATACAGTTGGAGCTGCTTGATTTACAAGCAGATCATGACCTGAAAGAGAAATTCAATTCAGATGGTTTGCTGGATTTCTATGGATCTTTATCACAAGAATCATTTTATCATTATTTGGATCAACATACATTTTCGAACAAGCATTCTCTTGCTTGAAGAGCAACAAATCTAAGACTAGGTCTTTATTGTCGGACTGCAACTTGCATGCTGTCATGCGAATTTCAACAAGTAAACTTGCTCCAGATTTCAAGAATATTGTCAAATATTGCAAGCAGTTACATACATCTCATTAGAAATCAACAACTGTAGTGACAATGTAGTCGCTGTGTGTCTAAATTAAAGCCATTGATAGATAATAAAGAGTATTTGTTGTAATAACAAGTTGTAAACTCGTGTTAACAAATTATTAAAAGTTGTTGTCCATATTGTCAAATATAATGTTTAAGTGTATAAGTAAAATAAAATTGCAATAATTAGTTATTTATACTGCTTAATAACCTATAAATAATTAATAATTACTTATTGTGATAGGTTGCTGTAAACAAAATGGATTATATATATATATATATATATATATATATATATATATATATATATATGCGGCCCGCCAATAGCTTTACATTTGTCAATGCGGCCCTCCGCACGAAAAGTTTGCCCACCCCTGATATAGACGATAGAGTAGAGACAGGACATAAGTCAGGACACAGAGTGGTCATAAGACAGGACATCTACAGGACAGTAGATAAAGTGGAGACAGGACTTAGGTGGGGACACAGACGTGTCATAGACAGGACACCGGCAGAACCAGACCAGGTGATAGGAGGGGACGCCAGTTCACGGGACACTGCCCAGGACGGACTAAATGTCAGTACACTGAATAACCTAGCCTAGCACGGACGGACTGCAGTACAACGAGACTGCTAAGACAGCACGGGGTTCACGAACGGCACGGGGTCCAGTACGACAAGTCCAGCCAACCAGCTTGGGAACGTCAGACGGGACAGTTTCAGAGGAGGACGCTTGTGTTTTCGAGAGCGAATGCATAGCTTTGTGAGAGTGCTAGTTTGAAGATAGCGAAGTGTAGGACTTGTGTAATTGACTGCGTGCTACAAGCGTATAAGGCGGCATTTGTATATCTATGTAATGAAGTTACCGCCTGTGTATACATTGTAATTATGATCAGATTCACCTGAATAAATTGAGAGAAGTACCATATGCACGACTGATGTTTTCTTGAGTGCGTATGAAGGAGTTACAGTACCTGTGTAATCTTGCCAAGAAATCAACAATCAGCTGAAAGATGCTGATGTTGACAGAGATGTCCTGTAAAGGATTTGCGAACAAAAATAAGTTTCCACTGCTTTCTGAACGACCAGCTCACATACCTTTCCGTAAGAAACCAACGTGACACAATCTGCTGCCGAATCTCACGCTGCTGTGTTTTGTACATGGGTATACAGGATTGCAAACAGCATCCTTAACCCCTTTTCCAGGGAGACTGGCTGTTCATATATACTAAACATAAATTAGCACTGTGTTCTACAGAAAGAGTGCTAACTAATTTGACACAGCCTGCAAAGATCACACTGATCATTTTTTATTGAATGATAAATAAATAAAATGACGGACACTAACATGAGTTTATGGAAACAAATTTGAGATAAAATACAACCAGATTACAAACAAATCTGTGACACATTTGACACCCTCAAATTATGTATATTTACTGAGAGATATCGCAGCTGAGACATGTGACATCATAAACAGCTTAAAATAGTTGGTAAATAGATATTTAACACCTTCAATGTTTGCTACTTAGGTTGACTAACAGTTTTATTGACACCTTCAAGTCTATTACTTCTCTAACAGTCTGGTTAAAAGGGTCTGAAATAGCTATCTGACATTTTCAACTGATCCTTCAGCTAACTCTGTGAACGACATGATGCAAAGAAAACATGAAAAAGTTTTGCGAAAGTTCAGTTTTCTCACTGTCTGCCTCACTTCTTTAGAGAATTTTCAGTGTTTAAACAGAAAACACATTTGTGACCACTTACATGGTCTTGGGGGAAATGAAACATTTTTGGTTTGTTTTCCACTCGCTCTCTTTGAACTCAAGCATAGTCCATACACACTACTTCTAGCAACACTGGACTGAATTTTGAGCATGATTAGCTTTCCCTATTACCAATGTCTCTCACCACCAGACAAGCCCACTACGACTGCAGAGGCACTTGTAATTTACGTCCCTAAATCAAGGGGGATAAGTCCACAATTTAGGCTAACTAGTCCAGTCTTGAGGTTGAACCCTTACCTTGGCATCAGCACATGTTCTTATCTATTCAGCCATGCTGACCTCAAACATTTAAACACTATCTTTCTGGTTAAGGTCAGCAATTTGTAAAGAATTGTCTCATCAGTGATTTCAACAACAACAACAACAACAAACTAATAAAAAAGCTGCTGTATATTTTAAGCATGTCTTGCAAGATTAATGATGACATGACAGAGTATTCTTATGAGCGGGATAGTCACAAAACATGGGTATTCTTGCTATGTCAGTGATAGTTTACTATGCCAGTGACCGGACTGGTTGGGGGGTAACCCATGCTCCAACCTGTCCCTGGTGTGTGCTGCTCTGAACCGTGACCGTTGATGCCTTCCATAGATGTGAGGTTCCCATACAGGTCATGCATACCCTGTTGGTTTCTGAGCTTGGAGAGGGGAAGAGCACTACAAAACAGTTCCCACAAACATGGTACTTTGGTACATCGGGTGAGGAGGCAGTCTTTCTACTTCAACCTCACTGTGATAGATCCCTGTTGGGGCTCAGATCACCTGACCAAATTCATCAGCCTTTACAGTTACACAGAAAGACGAAATGAGGGGACACCCCCCCCCCCTTTTGAGGCCACTAAGATATGTATTGTTTGGCACTCAGAGAATAAAGTAGGGATTACAGCTGTCTAGTTGCATCTCTAATGCTTACATTTTTCTTTACTATGAGCACCAACTTACATTTCTGTCACTTAAGAGTTTACAACCGAGTCTTACAAAGTCACCAATAACCTTTAGAACCCAACCATGCATATTAATTTAAGTCATTGGGATATACGGATAGCAGGTTTGCTACATAGTGTCTCATTAACCAATAATAATTATCACGTAACAGGGTCCTTCTGCTATAAACATTACGGCCCGCTTAAATTCCTCCGACTATTTGTTAGTCCCCCTGCCTCGTGTCTTCACTATCTGGTGTCTATCTTTGTGCTGGTAGATCCTTGCTTCTTCCTTCAACTCTTTCTATACCACAGTCTCCTCCTCCCTTCCTTCACTCCATTATTCTTCCTTCTTTTTCTTTCTGTTTCTCTCTCTCTCTGTCTTCCGCTTCCACTCTTTATTCTCCACTGGACATAATCCCTCAACCAACTCACTCCAAGCCATCATATTCTTAGCTATCCCATACAGTCCCACCCGTATCCTCCCCATTTTATTCATTTCTACTTCCCTTCTCCGTGTGTTTTTAGGCTTTCCTCTATTTCTATTGTCCAGTGGATTTCAAAGTCCTCTCTAGTCTCAGCTATTTGTGAGCCCAGTTTTCTTCTTCTTCTTCTTGGTCCAGTGTTCTAAGAATAATCCTGTATTCGAAAATTTCTATTATAGATCAGATACAAACTTCAGATGCAAGGGGAGATAAACCAACATAATTGAATGTGCAGAGTGATGTCAGCTTGTCTTCAGTGCTGATTGCTTGTCAAACGTGTGATCCGTGATGTTCCTAGCTTGTTTTATTGGCATTTTAAGTATATGGTGCTAGACCAAACAACCTGGCGGGTGAAGCTATCGTAGAACATGCCCAATTTGGCACCCATTAATTAGCCTGGGCTGACCCAGGAGACATATGGCTTGGGCATTCATGTATTGGGTGTATTTTTAATGACTGTGCAGTGTTTGAAAATATTACCGGTCCAAGTTTTGTATTCACTCTCTGTAAAGTTCAGGTAACATAATAGGTAAATACAAAACTTGGAACGCAATATTTTCAAACACTGCACAGTCAATAAAAATACACCCTGCATATCTACTGGTCTGCCTGTTCTAATGTTTCCAAATTCCACTCTTCTCATTAGATGACCAAGGAATGCTGTTTGTGGCGTTCTTATAGTTACCTCTGGCAGTCCCAAGCTACTGACAGTCTTCATCTCCTGCCTCAGAAACACACACCTTCATTGGAGTCATGGGGTTGTAAACCACTAAAGGCATGAAATATATTGAGGCATAGCTTAAGATGCAAACTGATGAGAGTGGCATTCTTCAAACACAAGATGATGGTTTTAATCCTGGATAATTAGGTTAGGCTGTTAATGTGTCAACAACTGTCATGTTTGAGTTCTGATGACTGTTCATCCATGGTTTTGTTTTTTTTCTTGCTGCGAACATATGAAAAGTACTTTCTTAGGCACTCTGGACAGGTTTGTGGAGGTGGGAAGTCGTTCAGTGAATTCCAAGGTACTATAGAGAGAATTCAAGGATACTAGAGAGAGAAGTGAATCCCAGGGTACTAAAAAGAGGCTATCTCTGGGACCCGCCTCCAGGACTATCACCCTACCACTTTGTACGCTCTACTAGTCTTCTAACATTTAAAAAAATATATATAGCAAAGCCAATTAGTTGGATATGACACAACAACCATAATCACTATGCAAAGTTGATGTATTCCACATTGTGTAATACCTGAAACAAAGAAACATTGCACATAATACAGCATCAAATATTTGAAATATTCTCACAGCTCCAGTAACTACATGGATGCATGCAAGTTTGACCAGTTAGTACAGTACAGGTCTTGGCGCAGAGGAACAGAAGAAATGTAAGAAAGAGTAAGTAAGTCAGTCAGTGAGTGTGTGTGTGTATCTGTGTGTGTGTGAGTGTGGGGGGGGGGGGGGGGGAGAGAGAGAGAGAGAGAGAGAGAGAGAGAGAGAGAGAGAGAACAGAGGTCACATGAGCGGAGGAAGACAGAAAAGCAGCCGTAAAGAGAAAGTTGCATACGCAACAAAGGTCTCTAAAATATTGTGAATGCTGATGGATAATGTAACAAGATACATAATTTGTGGATGTCTCCAGGGGGGGGGGGGGGGGGGGGGTGGGGGGGGAGGAGAGAGAGAGAGATCTCACAAGATTGTGTTCCGCAACATGAGTGTTCCGCACACAACATGGTAGTTTTTTCACAGTGTAGTCCAGTTGAGCTCAATATGTGCAGAACAAATGTGCCTTTTAATTTTTAAACATTATGTACATTCATCCTAAAACTAGCAGCTTATGTCACGCTTCACAGACAGACAGACGCCTCTGTCCTAGACATAAGCTCCACGCCAGTCTTATCTGGCATCATTTCTCTCTAGGGCCAACTTATGATCTTTCCATATCCTCTTTTCTGTGTGTGACAGAAGATTTCTGATTATTGTTGTTGTTAAATACTTTATTTGTGTTTCTATCCTGCCCATCAACTCAGTTATTTTGGGAAAGGTGTTTCCTTGTTCAGTGGTTATGCACATTTGTGCTTCAAAGATTCCAGATTTATAGTTTGGTTTAATGAGTAAGTCCTTGGGGTCATCGCTGGAGCCATGAAGTTCACATTTTGTGTGATCCTTTCGGCAGGCCAATCTGCAAAAGACACAGGCCATATAGCTTAAGGAAATCACAGACTGCTACTGACAACTGTGTACAGAAGAATCTTGAAAACATGAACCAGTTGCCAACAAACTATATGCCATGATATAGAGCCCAGTCTCTCTCTCTCTCTCTCTCTCTCTCTCTCTCTCTCTCTCTCTCTCTCTCTCTCTCTCTCTCTCTCTCTCTCTCTCTCTCACAAAAAGTGCAAATATTGCAGCTCTGCTGTAAACAAGCACAATGCAATTGCATCAACAACAACAAAATTCTGGGTGAACACAGAAGAAGAAGTTCAAGCATCATGAAGTGTGGTTTCCATAAACACATCTGGGCTCAACCTCCCTGGTGACAGAGGAGTGTTTCCTCAGCCAGCCCTCATAAACTGGGCACAGATATTTTTCAGGGGATCTCTGAAAAGCTTCGAAGTATTTTTTTTTTGGTTTTTATGTAAAGGCCTCAGCAGGAACCTGTTGTCAGTATGAATTCCATTTTGCAGGCTGCAGAGACTAAGTCCACGCCCACCTTTCGTAGTGAACTTCAAGAGCTAGCAAACCTTGTCCGACCGCACTCACAGCATTGCCAGCATAATGTCCTACATACAACATGCTCTGATATTTGTAAGCAACATTTGCCGCTCTGATATTTGTAAGCAACATTTGCCAGTATATCTAATACCAGAACATTCTGTTGGAAACCAGTTACAGCCCCTGTCACCCCCACTGAGTAGGTATTCACCAATACGAGACACAGTGGTGCATTATTCCTGGTGTAGAAAGGTATCGAAACATTTCATCACATACACCCAAATAAAGCCACTGAAGATGTAACATAGGAAAGCTCTATACACTGCAAGTAAGTGGAGTAATCTCTCCAACACTTCGTATTTTGATTATTAAATAACAGCCAACGAAAAACCTCAATCATTTAACACTGAAACAAACATAAGATAGATCTGACAAACAAATTATGTACAAATTTCCTATTAAATGAATATACATATATCCGTTATATCTACACCAAATATGTTTATACATGTATGTCAGACCATATTAGCATCATGGGTGAATTCAGTAGGTCGCTTCTTCCATTTAGCGAAGCAAATACGACACTGAATCCAACTACTACTACCCATAGAGGTAGTTGATGAATTTAGGAACAGATCACTTAAATTCAAGCAAGTCTCTCTGAAGATTCACTCAACACAGATTTATCAAGCATCAGATACTCACTCAAAACAGATCTATCTCAAGTCAGACAGATTCACTCAACACAGATCTATCAAGTCAGATAGATTCACTCAAAACAGATCTATCAAGTCAGATAGATTCACTCAAAACAGATCTATCAAGCCAGATAGATTCACACAAAACAGACCCTCCTGTCTAGCAAAGCAACATTCACACAAAACAGACCCTTCTGTCTAGCAACATTCACAAAAAACAGGCCCTCCTGTTTAGCAACATTCACACAAAACAGGAACACCCCCCCCCCCCCCCCCCCCCCCCCCCCCCCCCTAGAATCACAACGTCGAGTGCCTTCTGACATTTTCAGTAACGTTTTGCAGTTAAATCATTTTTGAGTGTTTTATTTAACACATATGAGGAGCATCTGGCTAAGTGGCTAAAATTCTAGGCTTCCCATTTGGGAGACCCAGATTCGAATCTGGTGTTGGAATTTGTTCTCATGGACAAAATAGTTTGTGCACTAGATTTAATACCTCATTCTCAAGACCCATCTGTTCTACACTGCAAAAAACTAAGGCAGTAATAACAGTTTTAAAAAGAAATGTGTGTGCCCTATAAAAATTTTCCTATTATTTTAAAAATCTGTAGGGAAAATTTGATGTATAATAATAAATTTCTACAAAAAACTCAAGGTGCCTTTAATAGAAAAGTAACTCAACCTATCCATTTATAATCATAAATTTCTACAAAAACTCATCAAAAAATAACTCAACCTAGACTAATCAACAACAGTGCAGGTGAAAGACAGTACTCACAAAATATTTGCTTCAAGCGGTGTCGTTATGATACATCAAAGAAATGACAAATACATCGATATTACACTAAAAGCAATGAGAGAATCTCTACAATGTCAAGCAATACTGGTGAACGATGATGATTATGAGTACTGTGACACGAAGATGTATAGTGACACATGATCCTAAGATCAAGATATAGATCCTTTTAGCTAGATAATTACCAAAAACTCTGCAAGTGTTCCAGTGTACTTTACTAATTTAATACCAAACAGTTCCGAAGTACTTTTACAAACTTAATACCAAAAAAACTTTGCAAGTGTTACAATGTACTTTACCAATTGAATACCAAATAGTTCCAAAGTACTTTTACAAATTTAATACCAAAAAAACTCTGCAAGTGTTAAAATGTACTTTACTAATTGAATACCAAATAGTTCCAAAGTACTTTTACAAACTTAATACCAAAAACACTTTGCAAGTGTTACTATGTACTTTACTAATTGAATGCCAAATAGTTCCAAAGTACTTTTACAAATTTAATACCAAAAACCTCTACAAGTCTCTAATGTACTTACTAAAGTGTAAAAAAAATTTATTAAGACATAGATAGTAGCTAAGGATAATTACCAAAAACTCCAATGTTCAGAGACCACTGTAAATGTTTTTCACTGCCATTTTCATATTTTGTTGACAAAGACTGGTCCAATCACTGAATGGGACCCTCCAGTCACATTTTAAATTACTTTCAATCTCTCAACTTCAAAAGAAGTATTTTTTAATAAGATAAGATGGGCCAGCTCAGTGGCGAAGCGGTTACGGACACAGTTCATAATCCCGTATACCACGTTTGAAACACAGCAGGGCCATTTGGCAGCAAACCACCTTGCATTTGTTTTTATGGAGGGAAACAGGGTATGAGTGCTGGTCGTTCAGAAGGCAAACTACTGAACATAAACCTGCCAATAACAAACAGTCAAAAAATGCTGGGGTTTACTGTGATATCCTGTAAAGGATATGCAACTAATTGTTCAACATATGTGAAGAACAACATCAATCTGGAACTTTCCTAACAACAAGAAGAAACTAATTTGCATTTGTTCAGAAATATACTGAACCATTCACAGTAACTTCATTAAGGTAATCATAGTAAAGTACTGTAGAGTAATCTTTTCTAACAATTACAAGAAACTAGATACAACTACAAGAAACTAGATATTTGTTAAGAAACATACTGAAACATTCACAGTACTTGATTTAAGTAATTGTAGTAAATTACTGTAAAGTACAAGTCCCAAATTACTGTAAAGTACAAGTCCCTTTGTATGCCATGGGTTTAAATGGTGCTAGCCCCACTTGATTAAACCAACCGGCACTTGTGCTTGATGTGGTTAATATCACACTGGTTGCTTTCCCACAACATTTCACATGACCCAATGTAGGTTGGATAATGTTGCAGGGAGACAGGTGAAATAAACAACATTATTAGTTTCAAACATTCACAAATATGACATTTCAAGAATCTCGCCGACATTAATATACAAAGAACCATATTTAGTGAAGAGAAGCGAAATGAAAACATTTTTGCCAAGATTTGGCATCACAAAATTAAGAATCTGGTAATGACGTCTCGTCAAGATCACACAAGTGGTAAAGCCACAGCATTGTGTTAATTTCAGCCCCCTTAGGTCCCTTGAAGGTACAACACATAGGAATGTTTATGATGTGTCACGGTGGGGAGGAGGAGGGTCATGGATGAAGATGATGATCAAAGCACCGCTACGACATTAAATGTTTGGTGAGGCACTCACTCACGCTCACTTTCTACATCTCTCACACTTTCATTTGTCGCTTTCTGTGACTCTGGGTAGGTGCTCTTGAATGATCACTGTAGAGTTAACACAAGCGTTGAAGTCATGTCCTAGCGACACTCCCATACTTTCACTGTCTGGTCAACGCTTCCTGTGATTACATATGGGGCATTTCTGTGCATGTCTGTGGAGACAACAAGACAATGATTACATACAGGGCACATGTCTGTGGATGTAACAAGACAATGATTACATATGGGACATGTCTGTGGATGTAACAAGATAATGATTACATACAGGGCACATGTCTGTGGATGTAACAAAACAATGATTACATACAGGGCAAATGTCTGTGGATGTAACAAGACAATGATTACATACAGGGCACATGTCTGTGGATGTAACAAAACAATGATTACATATGGGACATTTCTGTGGATGTAACAAAACAATGATTACATACAGAGCACATGTCTGTGGATGTAACAAAACAATGATTACATACAGGGCGCATGTCTGTGGATGTAACAAGACAATGATTACATACAGGGCACATGTCTGTGGATGCAACAAGACAATGATTATGTAATGGACATGTCTGTGGATGTTACAAGACAATGATTACATACAGGGCACATGTCTGTGTATGTAACAAGACAATGATTACATACAGGGCAAATGTCTGTGGATGTAACAAGACAATGATTACATACAGGGCACATGTCTGTGGATGTAACAAGACAATGATTATATATGGGACATGTCTGTGGATGTAACAGACAATGATTACATACGGGGCATGTCTGTGGATGCAACAAGACAATGATTACATACAGGGCACATGTCTGTCGATGCAACAAGACAATGATTACATACAGGGCACATGTCTGTGGATGCAACAATACAATGATTACATACAGGGCACATGTCTGTGGATGTAACAAGACAATGATTACATATGGGGCATGTCTGTGGATGCAACAAGACAATGATTACATATGGGGCATGTCTGTGGATGTAACAAGACAATTATTACATATGGGACATGTCTGTGGATGCAACAAGACAATGATTACATACGGGATATGTCTGTGGATGTAACAAGACAATGATTACATACAGGGCGCATGTCTGTGGAAGTATCAAGACAATGATTACATACAGGGCACATTTCTGTGGATGCAACAAGACAATGATTACATACAGGGCACATGTCTGTGGATGCAACAAGACAATGATTACATACAGGGCACATGTCTGTGGATGTAACAAAATGATTACATATAGGACATGTCTGTGGATGCAACAAGACAATGATTACATACAGGGTAGTTGTGGCTGTAATGATTGCATATAGGACATGTCTTGGATGTAACAAAACAATGATTGCATATAGGACATGTCTGTGGATGCAACAAAACAATGATTACATACAGGGCACATGTCTGTGGATGCAACAAGACAATGATTACATATAGGACATGTCTGTGGATGCAACAAGACAATGATTACATACAGGGCACATCCCTGTGGATGTAACAAAACAATGATTACATACAGGGCACATGTCTGTGGATGTAACAAGACAATGATTACATACAGGGCACATGTCTGTGGATGTAACAAGACAATGATTACATACAGGGCACATGTCTGTGGATGCAACAAGACAATGATTACATACAGGGCACATGTCTGTGGATACAACAAGACAATGATTGCATATAGGACATGTCTGTGGATGCAACAAGACAATTACATACAGAGCTGTGGATGCAACAAGACAATGATTACATACAGGGTGTATGTCTGTGGATGCAACAAGACAATGATTACATACAGGGTGTATGTCTGTGGATACAACAAGACAATGATTACATACAGGGTGTATGTCTGTGGATACAACAAGACAATGATTACATATAGGACATGTCTGTGGATGCAACAAGACAATTACATACAGAGCTGTGGATGCAACAAGACAATGATTACATACAGGGTGTATGTCTGTGGATGCAACAAGACAATGATTACATACAGGGTGTATGTCTGTGGATGCAACAAGACAATGATTACATACAGGGTGTATGTCTGTGGATGCAACAAGACAATGATTACATATAGGACATGTCTGTGGATGCAACAAGACAATGATTACATACAGGGTGTATGTCTGTGGATGCAACAAGACAATGATTACATACAGGGTGTATGTCTGTGGATGCAACAAGACAATGATTACATACAGGGTGTATGTCTGTGGATACAACAAGACAATGATTACATATAGGACATTATGGATGCAACAAGACAATGATTACATATAGGACATGTCTGTGGATGCAACAAGACAATGATTACATACAGGGTGTATGTCTGTGGATGCAACAAGACAATGATTACATACAAGGTGTATGTCTGTGGATACAACAAGACAATGATATACACAGAGAAATGTTTGGATGCAACAAGACAATTACATACAGAGCTGTGGATGCAACAAGACAATTACACACAGAGTTGTGGATGCAACAAGACAATGATTACATACAGGGTGTATGTCTGTGGATGCAACAAGACAATGATTACATATAGGACATGTCTGTGGATGCAACAAGACAATGATTACATATAGCACATGTCTGTGGATACAACAAGACAATGATTACATACAGGGTGTATGTCTGTGGATGCAACAAGACAATGATTACATACAGGGTGTATGTCTGTGGATGCAACAAGACAATGATTACATATAGGACATGTCTGTGGATGCAACAAGACAATGATTACATATAGGACATGTCTGTGGATGCAACAAGACAATGATTACATATAGGACATGTCTGTGGATACAACAAGACAATGATTACATACAGGGTGTATGTCTGTGGATGCAACAAGACAATGATTACATACAGGGTGTATGTCTGTGGATGCAACAAGACAATGATTACATACAGGGTGTATGTCTGTGGATGCAACAAGACAATGATTACATATAGGACATGTCTGTGGATGCAACAAGACAATGATTACATATAGGACATGTCTGTGGATGCAACAAGACAATGATTACATATAGGACATGTCTGTGGATGCAACAAGACAATGATTACATATAGGACATGTCTGTGGATACAACAAGACAATGATTACATACAGGGCACATGTCTGTGGATACAAGACAATGATTACATACAGGGTGTATGTCTGTGGATGCAACAAGACAATGATTACATACAGGGTGTATGTCTGTGGATACAACAAGACAATGATTACATACAGGGTGTATGTCTGTGGATACAACAAGACAATGAGATATACAGAGAAATGTTTGGATGCAACAAGACAATTACATACAGAGCTGTGGATGCAACAAGTCAATTACATACAGAGCTGTGGATGCAACAAGACAATGATTACATACAGGGCTATGGATGCAACAAGACAATTACATACAGAGCTGTGGATGCAACAAGACAATTACATACAGGGCTGTGGATGCAACAAGACAATGATTACATACAGGGCTATGTATGTAACAAGACAATGCACTGCAATTTGGTTTACTTCTCCCATTAAGGTGATTCTGTCATACCATTTTGTCCCCTACTATTCTGTGCAAGCATCAATCAATGAATGTTTGTAGTTTCTTCTTCTTCTTCGTTCATCCAGAGTTTTTTTTCGGACGTGATTGCGTTGTGCCTGTTTACAGCAGAGCTGCGTTCTTGCGCCGTTAGGCCGACACATCCGACTTCTGCGGGCATTTGTTGACCGGGTTAACCTTCCCGGGTTTGTAGTTTAATAGTAATTCTTTTTCATCATTCTCCATGTTTCTGAGTACCAATTTAACTCTGAAGTTTAAAATTCTTTGAAATCAACATATTTCCTTGTGTTATGAAGGCTTCTCTTGCTTTTTGTATTCTTATTTTAATATTGTTCAAATAAGCTCAAGGATACTGTGTGCTCTGGTACACTGCAGCAATCATAGAGGGAACATGCATGTTTAAGGCACTCATCTATAAACTCCTCACATTTAACTTTCAGACACGAGTTAACAACACATCCCTTCATGTTATGTTATATTATGTCAATTGGGCATGTCCATGAGTGCAGTCCCCCAATGCAGTTGCCACCCCAAAGTATTTCTGTTTGCTGTTGCCATTTTGAGAGTTTGATTATATCTCCTCTCTTGACCTCAAAGACGTGCCTGACCAGGCTTAACTCTCAATCCATGTAGACTGGTTAGTCTTATTAGTATACACCAGCCAAATCTTCACTGTCCATGCTTCTTCCCGTTTGTGTTGGTGCATATTTCAGCCATGTCATCATTATCATCCAGTGCCTTGCTATCTGACATGGGCGATTATGCCTCTCCACAAATTTTGATCTGACGTCATGGATCAATTCTTGTGTTGACTCCCTTCTGTGCCATGACACAAGCGTGTCAAGAATCTTCTCACGCTGTCTTCCTCTATCTCTCTTTCCGCAAATCTTTCTGGTAGCCACAGCATGTTCCAGATTTTGTCTTCTCATAATGTGATCAATCAACGATGACTGCTTCTTTCTGATGTTTGTGATAAGTTGTCATTGCGACTCAGCTTCCCTTAAAACATCCTGATTGATCAGCCATATACCCAAAGTGAAATTCTAATTCATGTATCCTTGAATAGGTCACTTCATCTGTCAATACTTTCACTGTAATATTTAGTCATAATATAAATGTTTAAAAACATATCTATATGAAAACTATATAACATCTGCACTACTCACCAATTGATGTGACAAAATGCGGATGTGCCTGCAAGATTTTGTGGTTGCGTTTGTTCTGGATATCCCAAACACGAATGGTTTTGTCGTCAGAAGCAGACAGGAGGTACTTGCCGCCAGGGTGGAACACAACTCCACGAATCCAGTTGTCATGGCCAGCCTGTGAATCACAAGAACACACATATATCATATCACATAAGATGAAAAATACACACATTCACTTTCAACACCATGTGAAAAATCAACATGCACAAGAAACGAATTGAGTCAAGAACTGACATCACAGCACTTGGAACATTCCCATACATGTTCTGACACCAACAACAAACGAAGAGTCCCACTATTAATTGTGCCTGTTATTAATTAATTAGTCAACAGATCATCCTCATTGCACATCGAACCATTCAGTCCATAAGTGCTTGCATTCCCTCCTCAGTAAATCCCGTAGCGTGTAGCGGCTAACGACACCATTCTGTGGTTTATTAATATTTGGTTTCCTGCATAGTGTTCTTGTCTGGCCAAACCTCTTTTAACTTGCTGTTCTCGCAGTTGGTGCCAGCTGTAATCTCTGTGTCTGGCCTTTCCTTGGAGAACCGAGTATCGGTCAAATCCTGTGGCCACTACCTGCTGCACCATTCTCTCCCGGCAACAATGAGGAATCTGTTCTTCCACACTAGACACATGATCCCAAAGGGCCTTGACAACATCTACCTTACCATGCACCAATACCACATCCAGAAGTGCACCCCAGGCAATATGTCCACCTGCTCATTTTCCAACCCACCAGCATGCCCTGGAGAAAGGATCCAATGAAGCCCAGTGTCTTTAATTTTTTTAATTGAAGCACTCTGCACAAAGCATGTCCTGACTTCACCCTACTCAGCATGCACGCGCTGTGAGCCTGTTACATGATGATGTGTGTAATGTTTATTCTGCAGCCAGTAGAACACCGCAGTGACTGCCTCCATCTCCATTCTCATACTAGATGTTGTGGTATTATATGCCAGGCTCTCCTGCACTTCACAATGTCATCTTTGCTATGAACCCCTAAGCACATCTTTTGCACACAAACAATATACAGATAAAACAACACTAAAGTAAAATAAGTCTCAGAGCTAAAAGATCAATAAAATTGCACAGATGGATAGAAACAAGGTGTCAAAAATATCAAACGCAGTGGCTTATCCTGTCAGAATTTATACTCATCATCATCATGTCCCATGCTGGTAAGTATGAACGGTCAACATTTCACCATCTTACACAATCACCCGTCGAGGATCAGCCCCATGTTCTTGTCTCGACCTTGCCACGTGGCCAAGCCATCCATATATTTACTCCTATTTTCCCCTTGTTTATTTCCCCCTCAATCTTGCCAGTTGTCACCAAGTTCTCCAGTTTATTTCTTTCTTCTCAAATGTATACTCACACAGGTGAAGATTACAATGGAAGTCAAACGACAAAGAGGAGAGAAGCCTGCTGACCCCGGGGGTCATGTGTACTCCCCAGTTGAGTCCGAGATGTCTTACTATTGACCTGGGCTCTGTGTCCAAGTGAACTAAAGGAGGCTGGTGTGATCAAACAGGATACATTTAGATAGATATATACCAACAAACACCATTAACTACAGGAAACAAAACAACAAGCAACAGCAGACACTACGAACAGAGATAACTAGAAACAGAACAATATAGAACCAAGAGTAAATGGGAAAACGATAGGAAAAATAAACACCAAAAGTCACTAAAATAGCGTGAAACATAAGTTAGTAGATATAAAAGATAGGGATAAACAGCTGGAGTAGGAAAACAAAGATAGCAATTTTTTTTAAAAGAATAAATAAATAAGTAAATAACCATAAAAACAAATCAAACTATTGTAGGGAAAGGTACATCCAAAGGAACAAGCGTCGAGAATGTCGTCGACGAGGGAAGGAATGGAGGATGATGGAATAGAGGAACCCTGCCAGGAATACTTCAGTGGAAGTCATCTAATGTGCAAAAGACCAGGACAACTTATACCGCACTATGAACCACCACAACTATAACCAACGCCGCAGAGGCTGGTTGAAAGAGGTGGAAAGTTTGTTTTTTTCCCAAATCGGACAGACGGACTGATTGAGTACAACAATTATCAAGTGTCAGTTGATCAAAGGGGGACAAGCATCTTGTACCTAATATGACTCAAGGAATGGAAATGTTTGTTTTTTAAATAAAGTATAGTAAGTTTCCAGTTCAAATGTCCAGGCAGTATTTTCATAGAGAATGGAAGAGGAAGGAGGGTGCAGCGAGAAAGAAGAGTAGTAGGAAGATGGAATGTGAGAAAGGAAGAGAAAATAATAAACGAGTGGGGAAACAAAGGAATGCAGAGAAGATTGGGGAAACAGAGGTGAATACACAGAAGGGTGGGGAAACAGAAGGAAATACACAGTAGGGAGGGAAAACAGGGGAAATACAGAGAAGGGTGGGGAAACAGAGGGAATACAGAGAAGTGTGGGGAAACAGGGGAATACAAAGAAGGGCGGGAAAACAGCGGGTTGGGGATACAGAGAAGGGTGGGGAAACAGAGGGTGATACAGAGAAGGGCGGGAAAAAAGAGGGGAATACAGAGAAGGGTGGGAAAATGGAGGGGAATACAAAGAAGGAAGGGGAAACAGAATGGGGAAAACAGAAAGGGAGTGGGAAAAACAGGAGAAGGGGGGGGAGAGACAGAAGGGAAGTGGGAGAAAACAGAAGGAGAATGCAGAGAAGAGTGGGGAAAACAGAAGGAGAATACAGAGTATAGTGGGGGGAGGGGGGGGGGACAGAAGGGGAATACAGAGAAGAGTGGGGAAAACAGAAGGGGAATACAGAGAAGAGAGTGGAAAATAGAAGGGGAATACAAAGAAAAGTGGGGAAAACAGAAGGGGAATACAGAGAAGAGTGGGGGGGGGGGGGGGGCAGAAGGGGAATACAGAGAAGAGTGGGGAAAACAGAAGGGAAATAAGAAAAAGAGTGAGGAAAACAGAAGGGAAATACAAAGAAGAGTCGGGAAAACAGAAGGGGAATACAGAGAAGAGTGGGGAAAACAGAAGGGAAATACAGAGACAAAGAAACCCTGACTAGAAAAGATAAATGATTAACTATGTAACTGGACAGTAAGAAAAAACCAACAGTACAATAGGAAAAAATCTCTAAACAGGCTTACCAATGTGAAAAGACACAGCCCCACACTCACATCCCACATCTTCATGGTCTTGTCCCTGGAGCCAGAGATTAAAAACGGCCCGGATCTCTTGGCACTTTTCGCCTGAAAACAGTTCAATTCAAGATCACGTACAAATTGAGGTAAATGACAGAGCAATCAATTTAAAGATACCACATACAACACACATTTTGGCAAAGGAGGAGGAAAAGGTCACACCAATACATATTATATATTACTAGAGGTCAGCATGGCCGAATGGATAAGAGAGTTCACTCAAATTTTCGGTGTGCTGATGGTAAAGATCTTCAATGATTTAGAATAATGGAAATCAACTATGAGGGGAAGTCAATAAGTAAGTCACAAATGGCTGTAGAAAAATTAATAAGATAACTTGAAACCAATTATTTTTTATACATACATTGTCCCTTTATTTCTCAACATAATTTCCACCAACATTGATGCACTTATCCCATCATTTTATTAGTCCTCCCAAACCGGCTGCATAGAACTGTGTGCTCTATTTTCTAAACCACGTTTTCACTTCACATTCAACTTCGGCGTCATTCGTGAAATGTTTCCCACTAAGGTGGGTTTTCAGTGAACTAAAAAGGTGGAAATCGCTAGGGGCTAAGTCGGGGCTGTAAGGTGGATGTTCCAGAACTTCCCACCTTAGTTGGATAATTTTCTCCTGAATTAATTGAGCCGTATGTGGTCTGACATTGCCATGAAGAAGCAACACTCCTCTAGTCAGCAGTCCTGGAAGTTTTCTTCAAATTGCATCATGAAGCATCGATAGAACTTCACAGTACGATTCAGAATTCACATTGTCAGCTTTCTTCTTGAAATTGGTTAAAAGCACTCCTTTAAATCCCTGAACACGGTTAGCATAACCTTCCCTGCTGATGGCGTAACCTTGCATTTTTTGGACACAAGGCGAAGAAGGATGTTTCCATTGCATTGAAGCATGCTTTGATTCGGACCGTGGTGGAGATGCACCCATGATTCGTCCCCAGTAACAATCCTGTTCAGCATGTCTTCTCCTTCATCTTCGTATCAACAGAGATGATACAAGGACAGGCCAAATCAGTTCATTTTGTGTTCCTCCTTCAATGGTCTGGGTACCCACCTTAAATTTCAATTGATCATGCATTATGCTGTATGCTGAACCATGTGAGCATACTCTATTGCAGATGCTACAGAGTCTATCGTTACTCGCCTGTCACCTGTAATCATCTCCTCCACCCACTGCAAGGATGCTTCTGTTGCAATCTCAACAGGACGATCAGATCGGATTTCATCAACAATTTAAAGCGTCCTTGAGACAATTTTTCCACCCAGCTGTGCACTGCTTTATGGGACAAACATTTGTCAGCATAAACAGGAAGCATTTCCTTATGAATGTCCTTTGCAGGCAGTCCTTTTGTCCACAAAAAACGCACAAAAGCATGTTGCTCTTTAGTTGTACACTCCGTAATTACAGTCGCCATTTTATTTATGCGCTGCGCATAACAAATAACACCTAGCGCCACCTGACGAACGAGAATATAAAGTTTGATGTTGTGTCACCTAATGACACGTGTAGAAACCACCAACTACATTTACCTGCCATCCCATAGAACTGGGCGACTTACTAATTAACTCACCCTTATATGTTGTAACTTATACGAGAAATAACGGCTGCAGCAGGGCATAAAAATACAAAATAAAAACAGTTAGGTATGAGTGATTGCTAAAAAAAAAAAAATGTTGTAAGGTATGTACACTTTCTGTTTACCTTCTCTCACTTTTCCAAAGGGTCACACACACCTCTGTTTTCATTTTGATTGCTGTAGGAGAGTCTCCATGGCGTAGTGCTTATGCTGCCTGCCTCACAATCCAAAGGTTATGGGTTTGATGCCAGGGCTATGTCGTTTAATTCATGAGTGCAATTTTGTTTCTAACATTCCTGGGAGTTATCGCTGTAGCTACAGAGTTTGTGCTCTGTGCAACACTTTTGGCAGGCCACACTGCGAAAGAGACTGAGCCACATGGGATAAAGTTTGTTATTTTGTATGTTGTTACTTAAACTTCTGGAGAACTGTAAGGCTTAGAAAGAAATGCATACATTACTATAAGGGTTCCACAACAACAATGATGTTAACACAAGGTGCTATACCTCTGTCCCTGAAGCTTCATTGATGGCAGGCTGGGCAGAGTCTGGAGCCCAGGCTATACACTCCACCACGTGTTCATGCTCCCGAAGCTCAGCTTTACACTCCTTGGTGGCCGTCACCCAAACACGGACAGTCTAGTCACAGAGACACCAGCACAATCAATACAGTCAGTATAAAACCCTGGATAGTATCATCACAGATAATTACAACACAACAATAAAATAAATAAGTAAAGAACACTGGACAGTATAATCACAGAATCAGAGACACAAGCACAATCAATAAAGTAAGTAAAGTATCCCTGGACATAATCAGAGAATCCAGCGCAATCAATAGTAACAGAGTAAAGTAAAGTACCCTGAAATGTATAATCACAGTTGTTTGATATCTCTACAATGTCCATCAGTTGTTTGATATCTCTACAATGTCCATCAGTTGTTTGATATCTCTACAATGTCCATCAGTTGTTTGATATCTCTACAATGTCCATCAGTTGTTTCATATCTCTACAGTGTCCATCAATAGTTACAGATCTCTACAATGTCCATCAGTTGTTTCACTACAATATCAGTCAGCTGTTACAGATCTCTACAATGTCGATCAGTTGTTACAGATCTCTACAATGTCCATCAGTTGTTACAGATCTCTACAATGTCCATAAGTTGTTACAGATCTCTACAATGTCCATCAGTTGTTTCATATCTCTACAGTGTCCATCAGTTGTTACAGATCTCTACAATGTCCATCAGTTGTTACAGATCTCTACAATGTCCACCAGTTGTTACAGATCTCTACAGTGTCCATCAGTAGTTACAGATCTCTACAATGTCCATCAGTTGTTTCACTACAATATCCATCTGCTGTTACAGATCTCTACAGTGTCATCAGTTGTTACAGATCTCTACAATGTCCATCAGTTGTTTCATATCTCTACAGTGTCCATCAGTTGTTTCATATCCCTACAATGTCCATCAGTTGTTACAGATCTCTACAGTGTCCATCAGTTGTTTCATATCTCTACAATGTCCATCAATAGTTACAGATCTCTACAGTGTCCTTCAGTTGTTTCATATCTCTACAATGTCCATCAGTTGTTACAGATCTCTACAGTATCCATCAATAGTTACAGATCTCTACAGTGTCCATCAGTTGTTTCATATCTCTACAGTGTCCATCAGTTGTTACAGATCTCTACAATGTCCATCAGTTGTTACAGATCTCTACAGTGTCCATCAGTTGTTACAGATCTCTACAGTGTCCGTCAGTTGTTACAGATCTCTACATTGTCCATTAACAGTTACAGATCTCTACAGTGTCCATTAGTTGTTTCATATCTCTACAGTGTCCATAAGTTGTTACAGATCTATACAATGTCCATCAGTTGTTACATATCTCTACAGTGTCCATCAGTTGTTACAGTTCTCTACAATGTCAATCAGTTGTTACAGATCTCTACAGTGTCCATCAGCTGTTACAGATCACTACAATGTCCATCAGCTGTTACAGATCTCTACAGTGTCCATCAGCTGTTACAGATCTCTACAATGTCCACCAGTTGTTACAGATCTCTAAAGTGTCCATCAGTTGTTACAGATCTCTACAGTGTCCATCAGTTGTTACATATCTCTACAATATCCATCAGCTGTTACAGATCTCTACAATGTCCACCAGTTGTTACAGATCTCTACAATGTCCATCAGTTGTTTCAGATCTCTACAATGTCCATCAATTGTTACAGATCTCTACAGTGTCCATCAGTTGTTACATATCTCTACAATATCCATCAGCTGTTACAGATCTCTACAATGTCCACCAGTTGTTACAGATCTCTACAATGTCCATCAGTTGTTTCAGATCTCTACAATGTCCATCAATTGTTACATATCTCTACAGTGTCCATCAGTTGCTACAGATCTCTACAGTATCCATCAATAGTTACAGATCTATACAGTGTCCATCAGTTGTTTCATATCTCTACAATGTCGATCAGTTGTTACAGATCTCTACAGTGTCCATCAGTTGTTTCATATCTCTACAATGTCCATCAGTTGTTACAGATCTCTACAGTGTCCATCAGTTGTTTCATATCTCTACAATGTCCATCAATAGTTACAGATCTCTACAGTGTCCATCAGTTGTTACATATCTCTACAGTGTCCATCAGTTGTTTCATATCTCTACAGTGTCCATCAATAGTTACAGATCTCTACAATGTCCATCAGTTGTTTCATATCTCTACAATGTCCATCAGTTGTTACAGATCTCTACAGTGTCCATCAATAGTTACAGATCTCTACAGTGTCCATCAGTTGTTACAGATCTCTACAGTGTCCATCAGCTGTTACAGATCTCTACAATGTCCATCAGTTGTTACAGATCTCTACAATGTTCATCAGTGTCTTCTTACCTGATCATTGGAGCAACTGGCCAGGAGGGATCCATCTTGATACACCTTCACCATGCGAACCCATTCCCTGTGACCTGTGTACGTTTTTACACAGTAGCTGGGGACATACAACAACATTCTTGTTCAATATTACTTCAAGCCAGTCCTGGTGTATGGAAGTGAATTATAGACAATTAGCAGATAAGTGAGGAATTATGTGGAGGCTGCGGAGATGTGGTTTTATAGAAGAATGAGTTCTCTGTGGACAGATAGAAGGAGTAATGAAGATATCCTGAAAGAAGTTAACTCGCAAAGAGAGCTCGTTACTTGAATCAGAAGACAGCAGTCCACATACTTTAAGCATATCATGAGCTGGAGTATGTCGTCACATCGGGGAAAGTTGGAGGGGAAGAGAAGCAGAGGGAGACCAAGTGAGAAGATGCTGAAGTTTGACATCATGGCATGGAAGAACATCAGAAATGACCAGCAGCACAAGAGACAGGGGGGCTGAGGACAGACATGATCACCAACACCACACAGCATGGACTAAGAAGAATATTAATTTACAATCATATTTTTATACCAGCCAGAGCCACCTTTGTGGACTACATGCCCTTAGCATAACAGGTAAAAAGTCCCATAGCATATATGTGTAGTATTAGGCCTTTGCATACTCTAGACCAGTGGTTCTCAACCTTTTTGGCTCATGCACCCCTTCACCAAAACAGATTGAGAACCACTGCTCTAGACCATGACATATGAGGTAGGATGTTCAGTTCCCTTCCTCATCTCCTTTCCTTTTAAAACACCACCCAGAAAATCCCTTGCTACCCATCTCTATGAGGCTGGGTCAGTCCCACAGCCTTTAGTGATCTGGAAAAAACAAACATTGCCTCTGTAGGGGATTGATCCCAGGCCAATGTTTTAGAAGACAATGGATATAGCCACTATGTCACTGCAGCTCCTTAACAATTACACACTACTAAACAGTATCAAGGGCTGAGTGGTCACAATGTCCGCCTCACACATTGAGGGATGTGTGTTTGATTCTCTGTGACATCTGGGGTGTGTTCAACATTATCCTAGCCTGTAGACTACTGTGACTGGACAAGCCACGAGTGGTTCAGATAACAAAAACAAATTACGGACGTCTCCGTGACACAGTGGTTAAACCACCTGCCACACACTCTGAAAGTTGTGGTTTCGTTCCCCGGACTGCATCATTCAGACCACGAGTGCAATTTTTTCTGGAGACTCGTGGGGATCATTGCTGGAGATATGAGGTTCGTGATTTGTTGATGCTCTTGGCCAGCAGCTTGCTGTTCTGCCAAGAGAGACTGAGCCATGAGGCGTAAAACCCAGTGCAGTAAGTCAATCCTCTTGACTAACACAAGAACACATGCAATATGGAAAAATAAGTATCAAATGTGGACTAAAGTAATAGAAAATAAGCCAACAAATCAATAGAATTCTAAACATCAACCAATTCTATAAGACATATGCCAACAAATCTTTAAAAAAACCAACAGTTAACGGAGGAAAAAAAATGATAACTTAAGACAATAAAACACTGAGAAACAGAACAGTAGATATTAGGAATAGGGATAACTAAGAAAAAGCAATAAAGAGTAACATAGACAAATAACATAACTAGCATAATAAAGAATAAGCTAAATAAAGCCACTGCAGCCAAAGGTATATCCAGTAACAATGGAACAAGCATGGAGGATATTGTAGGCGAAGGAAGGAATGAAGGACACAGGCAAAGAGGAGCTCTGCCTGGCTTGCATGCATCAGTGAAAATTGTCCAAATTCACACAGAACCAGGAAAATTTAATCTGCACTATGAACCACTACAATTATAACCATGGTTGAAGAAACAGACTGAACAAGGTGTAAATTTTTTTTTCCTGCTATAAATCAGATCGGATCAGATGCAGGCTGAAAGTTTTAATAAAGCACACAATTGATAACAAAATACTGGAAGTCTCAGGCATTGTTTACTTGTTAGGCCACAAATGTGACACCATTGAGTGCTATCAAGAATGTTCAGATTAAAAAATTGACTGGCACCTTACGTCTGGATAGATGACAGTTTATAAAATGGAGTTATACCTCTCAAGAACATAAAACCTGGGCTGTATTTAGAGACCATGTGCTGCCCATGCAGCGTGATCCCTCTCTCGCAGTGCCTAGTTTACTCCAGAGAAAAGGTAACACCAATACGTCTGGAACAAGACAAGCTGCAGAAGCTACCGGATCAGCAAAAGAATGCTCTAACTGTCCATCTGTCGGATCTTTGATCCTAGACCAGCATCTGACCAAAGCTTAGGGCCTGGTCTGTCCTGTCATGACATTTAGTCATTAGGTTGCATTTCCTTGCACCAGGGTAATGCATGTACCCTCCCAAATGTGATCATTCGCCCAAGGTCATTCGCACAATGCACCGACAACAATCGGTGTTAACAGAAAGTAGGTAGTACAATCTACTGTCATACAGTAGCCCAATCATATCTGACTAAGACCTGACTTTAATGATTTTTTTTCTTTTATTATTGTTAAAGATAAAACACACTACTATGTGACTCACTCACTCACTTTCATATTTTTTTTAAAAAGGAGTAAACTCAAGGACGCCACGTGGCAAATATGGTACTTGGTGCTAGCCCCATTTTTCAAAGACCAATAATCACTTGAGCGATGTAGTCAGTGTCACGCCGACGTCCTTAACCTCCCAGAAAATATGCCGGTGCTAATTTTTGGCTGGGCATGCCTGGGCAAATTAAAGAATATTCCCACCTAAAATAGGATTCGAACGCACTACCGCTGAGTCAGGAGGTCAGCATGCTAGTCACTGCGCTACCATCCCTAGATATGAGTTATTTGCGGGACATCGCAGTCAAAACCAGCATTTTTGCTGTTGTGTGTGTTGGCAAATTTACATTCAGGAGTTTGCCATTTTTTTCCCTAGATATAGCCATGTTGAAAAAGCGCATGAAAAATCTCATTCAGTTTGTAACTGAAACAATCCATGAACAGACAAACTGCCCTATAACTAACGGTACTATCTGCACTTCTTCTTCATTTGTCTGGAATGTTGTTTTTGATGTAATTGTGTTGTGCCTGTTTACAGCAGAGCTGCAATATTTGCGCCTTTCGGCCAACACATCCGACTTCAGGTGTTTGTTGACCGGGTTACCTTCCCAGGTAGCTGCAGTCTGATTACCTGTCCATATGCCTTTCTTCGGAAACAAAGAAAGAGACACACATGTAAGAGACAAAAGAAAACTGCCATTACCCAGTGGCCACCTCCCACATCTTGATGGTTTTATCTCTGGATGAAGACAGCACAAAGTCTCCAGATGGCATGAAGGTCACGCTGGACACATTGTGGTCATGGCCTGAGAAAATAAAACATTCCCCTGGTTAAGGTGTATATCAGTCTTTCCTAATTATACTTTGTTCAATAATGTCAGATTAAAGAGGCTCATGTTATTGTAGGTTTGATTGGCTCAATTCAAGGACCATCTTTATCATTCCGTACATCATCATGTGTCATACCAATAAAGTTGGTGGTCATGTTTCACCATCTCATATGTTTCACCATCTCACACCTTTCACCAGAGTCGTGGATCAGCTCTGTGTTCTTGTCCCAACCATACCACATAGTCAAGCCACCTCATTTTTTTCCCCTCAATCTTGCCAGATATCACCTAGTTCTCCACTTTACTTCTTTTCATAACATGCCCAAAAATCTTGACGGTTTATGTCTAATTTGTCTCATCAGTTTTCATTTGTTCCTTGTAGAACTTCCTCGCTGGTTTTTCCGTCTGTCCCTGGTTATTCATTATCACTCTTACATCCACAATATATTAAAACTTGTATGGATTGGAACAAACAATTACAAGTCTGTACTAACAGCATGCATACTTCCTGTGGCAACAGGTATAGGGGTATGAAACTTGGACATTTAAACAAGTCAGCTGAAAAACAACATATGTGGCTTTGGAACATAAATGAACAAGTTAGGAAGAACTTGGAAGCAACAGAGATGTGGTTCCTGAGACAAATGTTGCAAATTCCTTGGACTGTCAGAATACAAAGATTGCCTGAAAGAGGTTAATGAAACTAGAACATTATACACAATCATCATGTAACAAATTCCTTGGACTGTCAGAATACAAAGATTGCCTGAAAGAGGTTAATGAAACTAGAACATTATACACAATCATCATGTAATGTGAGGAGAGGCAATGGAGAACATCGTGACAACTGGAAGTGGGTGAGGCATACCAAGAGAAATGATGCTGCACGGACAGATGATGGCATGGAGGAATACTATCAACAGAGTTGATCCAAAACACCAAAGACAGAGATCTGTGGAAAGACATGAACCTCTACGCCAGCTGGCAGGGCACATGATAATGATGATGTGGCTTTAAATATGTGTTACAGAACAATTAAAAACTCATTGGACAAATAAGATACAGAGCTATTCAAGAGAACCCTGGCACTGCTAGCTATGCTAAGAACACACTTGCACAATTATCCGACACACAATGACAACAGCCACAATCAATGAATCCCCAACAAATACATGAGAATTAGATGGTAAGCCAACTAGAACATGATCACAAGTAACAAAACAGACTGTCAACAAATTGTCATCTACTATCTATATAGTATCTTGCAGAGTAGGGGGGGGGGGGGGGGCGTGTCTTGAGCCTGAGGAATTAAGGCCCCCTGGCTAGTGCAGTTGCCGCGAACTGTGCAGGTTAGGGTTGCCCGACATTTAAAAAATCCACACCTTATTGAGGATTTGAACCCAGGTCTCCCAAAGGAGGACCCGCCGTTCTTATCCACTCAGCCAGCCACTCCTCTCAAAAATAGATGTTGCGGTTAAAGCCTTCATCAGCACAGAAACAACAAACACACAAGATACAACTACATGAAAATATCAAAGTAACAGTTGCTGATCTGTATCCTAGTTGTGGACTGGTCGTGTGTTTCATGAAATCCGTGTGCATGGTTCCAACAAAGTGACTGAACCAGAAATGTGACCATGATAGGAATGCAGGGGTCAAGGGGCTGAAGGTCAATAATGCCATGAGCCCACGAATTGCCACTTCATGACAAATGCTAGAACCCCACAAGCACAACAGTTCAAATTAGTACAAAACAGATAAACCCGTCAAGACCAAACTATAATGGAAGCTGTCCTGGTGTAAAACACACAAATCAGAATAAGAATCGTGATGGCAAAGAGGGCATTCAGAGAATAGCAAAAACAACACTCCTAACTTCAAACAATCAGCATGGCCGAATGGATAAGAGCACTCATTCTTAAACTTCCCCATGTGCTGATGCTGAGGTTCAACCCCTACACCGGTCAGTTGGACTCAAATATTGGCTTCTCTTCCTTGACTTGGGAATGTAAATTACAAGTACCTCTGAAGTTAGAGTGGGTTTGCCTGATGGCAACGGACACTAGTAATAGGGAAAGCTAATCCAAACGCAAAAATCAGTCCCGTGCACTAGTAGTAGCATGTGTATGGACTTCACTCGAGTTCACAGCGAGCGAACGCAACAAAATCTACAGCTTGAGCTATGGAAATATGGATGATGAATAAATGTGATGAAAAATGTACAGACATTTCATTTGTGGTGGCATTATCACATTACAGACCCATAGCTGAACCTGCTCTATGGCAATTTGTTTATTTGTATAGTATGTTTAATACTCACCAAACATGGTTTTAATACATTCGTATCCATTAAAATCCCAGAGCTTTATAGTCATATCAGCTGAACACGAAACTAAAAGAAAGGAAAATACATACACGCATGAAGAAACATGTTAGGCGTTATATTATACTCACTCTTTCACTCACTCACACACGCATGATGAAACATGTTAGGCGTTATATTATACTCACTCTTTCACTCACTCACACACGCATGATGAAACATGTTAGGTGTTATATTATACTCACTCTTTCACTCACTCACACACGCATGAAGAAACATGTTAGGCATTATATTATACTCACTCTTTCACTCACTCACACACGCATGAAGAAACATGTTAGGCGTTTAATTATACTCACTCTTTCACTCACTCACACACACGCATGATGAAACATGTTAGGTGTTATATTATACTCACTCTTTCACTCACTCACACAAGCATGAAGAAACATGTTAGGCGTTATATTATACTCACTCTTTCACTCACTCACACACGCATGATGAAACATGTTAGGCGTTATATTATACTCACTCTTTCACTCACTCACACACGCATGAAGAAACATGTTAGGCGTTATATTATACTCACTCTTTCACTCACACACGCATGATGAAACATGTTAGGCATTACATCACTCACTGTCATATGGCAGTAGATGATACTACCTACTTTCTGCACACACCAAACCTAACACCTCACATCGTGCTAATGGCTTTGGGTGGAGGAGCGCAATTGGGAGAGTACAAGTTTTACTCTAGTGCGAGGAAATGCAACCTAAAGACTAAATGTCATAGCAGGGCAGACCAGGTCCTAAGTCTTGGTCTGCAACTGGTCTAGGATGGAAGCTTCAACAGGCGGATAGAGTATTGCTTTGCTGATCCAGCAGCTTCTGCAGCTTGTCTTGTTCTAGACATATTGATGTTACCTTTCCTCTGGAGTAAACTAGGCAGGCAGAGAGAGGGATCATGCTGCTTGAGCAACACATGGTCTCTAAATTCAGCCCTGGTTTTGTGCTATGGAGGGGTATAACTCCATTTTACAAACTATCATCGTCTATCAAAACGGCCAGGCATATGCATAATAAAAGATGTTAAGCATTATACTCCAGTATGATGGATTATTACTATTTTCAGTGGGTTTTTTTAATGATGATTGTAATCATTTGCAATCACTATGTGAGATCATTAACAAAACTAGTTAGCATGACGCTTATGTTTTACTTGGTTTCATTATAAAAGCAAAGAATAGTGATACTGTCATCTAACATGTATTTTTAAAGCGATAAGGAGAGTCGGTGTGAAGGACTACCTGTTCCCAAAACTGTAGCTGAAAAAAAAAACCCAAGCAATCATGAGCAAACAATACAAATGGACCAGGTGTGAGTTGGTTGAGGGTGTGTGCTTCTTCGGGAAAGGGATGGCAGAAGAAGATAGCATGAGATTGTTAGTAAGGATAAATTGTTTGTTAGGAAGGATTAGGTTCCTTCTAATGAGTCCATAGGTATATGGAGGAAGAGAGGAAAAAAGGGGGGAGAGAAGGTAGGGAAGGAGGCAGAAAAATATGGAAAAGAGGGGCCGGGATGTAGAAAAAGAGAGGAAGAAGGGAGGGAAGAAAGGTAGATACAATGGAAGCTGGGATGCAAACAGAGAGAGGAAAGAAGCGAGGCAGTGAGAGGTAGAGAGGGGAGAGAGAGGGTGAAAAGAAAGTTAGGGAGGCAAATAGAGAGAGGAAAGAAACGAGGTAGGGGGAGATTGAGAGGAGAGAGTATAAAGAGGAGGGGAGAGCATGTAGAGAAGAGGAATATGTATATAAGTTAAGAAGCTAAATATCTCAATCATTCCTAAAAGAGAAATCTTCGCCATAACTAATATTTATACCCCCCCCCCCCCTCTAAAATTTTCTGACTTATTCACTCCACCATTCTTCCTCCTTCACTTTCTTCCACTCATTTATTGTAACAACCACTCACTCCCACAACCCTTCCATTCCCAAAGACCCCTCCCTCCTGAAATGCCTCCAACAACAGCAGAACCGCTGGGAGAAGCCCGTACAAACCCAAGGAAATTACTCTGAACGAGGTGAGGGTTTCAGATCTCCAGGTCAGCTGATTCAGCCTCAACAAATAGTAGGTCAGGACCAAATGTGGTGCACAATCAAATGAACAAATATTATAATACCAATTTCTGTTCACTAAGCATTGAAATTGTGGAAGATGCCACGAAACAAAACAAATAACACAATGACCCTAGGATGGTGAAATAGCATCCTTCTGTCAAAGTGGCAGGTCACATTTGGCGATATTCCTCGGCACTAATAACTTTTCCCTAGCCAAGTATAATAATGCCAATTTCTGTTCACTGAGCATTGAAATTGTGGAAGATCACAAAACAATTAACATGATCCTAGTATGGCGATATAGCGTCCTTCTGTCCGAATGGCAGGTCACATTTGGCAATATATTATCCTTCTGCACTAGCAACTGTCTTTTTCAAATACTGTATGAACAGACCTCACAGACAAAATGCTTACAGAAAAGAACATAAATTGCCAGTCCTCACCCAGAAATTTTCCAGAACTGTCAAAAGCAACGTCTTGCACAGAATCTGTGTGACCTTTCAAAGATCTCTCGTAGTCACCAGCCTCGTAATCCCATACCTGCAAAAGTCAAAACACTCAGCTTGTCACACTTTAATGGTCAATATAATTTCATTTATGCACAATGAGAGATACTGATCATTCAGCTGCATTCTAACATGAATGGCAAAGAAACCACAACTACAAAATGTACACTACTGCTTAGAATATGTTCTATAAATTAACGTCAAAAAGAATCAATGGAAAGAAAATCCACAAACTGAAATTCATATAAATAATTAATGGTTGCCAGAGTCTGTGGCAAACACCCCCCCCCCCCCAATCCCACCCCGAAGAGAAAAAAACCCAAGCTAACAGGAGACTCAGTAAATCTGCAGCAACAGAGAGGAAAAACTATCTGCAAAGAAAAACAAACTGAAAGAGTTTCAAAACAATGTTTACCCGTAGTGAATTTGAATAACGAAGACACAAACAATAGATTGCACGATTTATTGCCTGGCATATTTCACTGCTTCTCATCAGGTACATACTGCAGAAATCACACAACTTACTTGAATTAACTAGATAAATCCTTCAAGTTGAAATATGCATATATTCGCACAGTAATGTCAATTATCTATCACGGTAATTTTAAGCTGACTAACATGTCTTTCTGTTTGCACAATTCTGGCTTGCGTTGATTGATCATAATTGCTTCTGCAAATTTTAACAAGCGAGTATTTTGTGTGTTAAACAACATGCGAAAGGCTGTCTCTCTGTCAACCACATGGCCGCTTTCGATAATGTGCCTACCAATTGAAGACGCCGGGAGCTTCCGGTGTGTCGGCCCCACGAGGCTAGCATCTCCTGTGTGTTGTATCTTGTTGACCCATTGAACAGAGTGTAGACCCAGTAATAAGTTTCAGGGGGTGAAAAATATCGACGATAATGCCGTTCATGTTTTCAAAATGTCCTCATAGATAAAGTTCAGGTTTTAAAAATGTCCAGGTGGAAACAATCCATGTTTTGTAAATGTCCATCTGGATAACTGCCAGGTTTCGACAATGTTCATAACCCTTCTCCTGAATTTAACAACTAGCCATGAAGGGAGGACTCAGCTGGTGCATTTACTTGAGTGGTAGGTACATTGGTGTTGGCCAGGCCATCCTCTTATATACATTGATCATTCACTCAATAGACTTCTGTAATGTTGAGGTTGTCGTAAACTTGGAGAGCAAATAATATTAAGGAAATTCCGCTCTTACAGCAATATAAAGGCGAATCCTTTTCATCATATGCCGATGAATCAGCCACTCCAAATGAGAACTAGAGCATTTGTACTATGCTTCAGGTTCGGCCAAGGCACAGTCCACCATCCTAGAGTCCAAAGAACCCCACTATATGCAATACGGAAAATACAGCTGGCCGCTAGAAAAGCATTTCTCAGACTCCTTACAGTTCTCAATGTTAAAACCTTAAAAACTTCTCAATTCAATCCACACACTCGATTTCTTTTCATGTACCTATCCTAGGCGCACTTTTAGCACGAAACATGACAGCTTGATGGGGATGGTGTATCGGAAAGGGCCGGACTGGAGAAAGAGGTGGGGGGGGGGGGGGGGGGGGGGGAAGCAGTAGTGTTGCTATCTCCCGTCTTCTTGTCACCAACCAGATGGTCGTGTGGGCGCAGTTTCCAACTCCTGTCAACTTCAAACGAAACGTACCGGCGGCTTAAGGTTGTGGTTAGAAAATTGGGCTTGGCCTCGAATTAATATTGTGACCTTCTGAATACACAGTTTAATAGGGAATCCAAGTGTCGTTGATAGGCAGACAATATTTGAAATATGTCACGACAACTCATGTAATGTTCTTTTGGTGATATGTACAATAAAGTTAACATTTATGTTCATTTGACCTAGCTCCGCGGGTCCGCAACATGACCCCCGGCGGGCCACATGTGGACCTGCTGTAGAGGGATACCATAAATCTGAACCAAACTTCTGCTTTAATAAAGGGAATTAACATGGAGGTTAGTTTAGTCAGTCAAGGTTCCAACTTCACAGCAAGTGGTCACTCTCATAATGTTCTGTTTCTGTGCCAGCGAGTATCACAAAATGCTCCTCACTATCCTATGTGAACAGTGAAACACAGCAGTCCTGACAAACCAACAGTATGCACAGGCATGCATGCATAAATCTGCTGTCAGAATGCCAACACTACAGCCTGACACCAAAATTACTGTTTGTCACTAGAAAACCAGCTACCTCACACACACAGCATAAGGCAAAACCAGTTAGCTCAGCAACTGGCCATATGCCATTTGTATGAATACTCAGTTCACAATACAAACAACCGTGGACAAATGTAAAAGCATTCCACACTAAATCCACAGCTCACAGCATCTCTCTAGGCTACTTAACTCAGTAGCTGGGCCGCGGAACCATGTACCAGCAGTCCAGCATGAGGAAAATGCATAAGCAAACCGTGGCCTGAAAGAAGAGAAAACACCCCAGAGGCCTTAACAGCTCAACAGCCAATCCTGAGTGTGAACGAAGAAGAAGATATAAATGATGAAAATTTGGAACAGTTATCAAGCTTGTGTTAATAGAACATGGAATAAGCAACCCAAAAATTGTATTTATTTATCAATTTTGTGTTACCTCGCTTTTAACTTGAGTGTAATCAACACACATGCTTTAAGTACTAAGCGCACTATTTTTTTTTGGGGGGGGGGGGGGTGTAAATATTTGCTTTTTCCACAGCTCTTGCAGTCCTTTTTTCTTCACAAGTGACTACACCCTTGTGTAATGATGTAGGCCACAAATTTTGCTCTTTGGCAGCAGTCTCCCAAGTGTCCTGATGAATTCCAAAAGCTTTTAGTGAGATCTTCAGTGTCTTTAAAGCATTTCCTCTGGCCACCTTGGGAGCGTTTATCACAGTGCAGCTCGCCGTAAAAAATGTGTTTAGGGAGCCTGTAATCTGGCCTGCTGGCTTCTGAACTGGCACTGGTGAAAGAAAGATCTGCAACACCGCCCGGTGATGGTACTTCGGTAGTGGGTCAGAAGGGCACTCCCTACATCAACCTCTGTCAACGGATGCCTGTTTTGTTTTTTTTAATTGGGGCTGGGATGACATGAACAGCCAAAACATCAGACGAGTTCAAACACATAATGGCGGTCAACTTGGCCAAATGGATACGAGCACTCACTTTTAAACTTCCATTGTGCTGATAGTGAGCGGGTTCAACCCCACACCGGTCAGTTGGACTAAAATGTTGACTTCTCGTCCTTGACTTGGGAACGTGGAACAAATACCTCAGAAGTCAGAATGGGTTCGCCTGATGGTGAGGGAAAGTTAATCCACATGCAAAAATCAGCCCAGTGCACTAGAAGTAATAGCATGTGTATAGACTACACTTGATTTCAAAGCCAGAGAATGCTTTAACAAGAGAAAAAAAACCTTCCAGACAGTTGATGATGATACAAAACTAAAACAGCTCTTCCAACAAACATTATTCTTACCCTGATGGTGGCGTCCTCGCTACACGACACCATGACGCTGAAGTATGGATGGAACACAACCCGTGTCACAGGACTGCGGTGTCCACTCAAGCAGTAACGTTCTGGTGGGCGGGGGATCCACTCTCCAGGTTGGCGACGATCCCGTGTGGGGGCGCCACTGTTGACCTCCTCCTCTGCTTCTGAAAGTTTTGTCTCAAGGTCCATGACCTGCAAGAAAACAGATGAATCCAACGCTGCATGTACATTAACACTATCTCTAAGTTTACTTACTCAACTCAAAAGGGTTCAGAATTAGTGCGATCAGTTGCTATACTCTGGCAGAGATGTTAAGAAAGCAGTCAGAGCATCTATGGGCCTGTTTGGAGTGCAATGATGATCATAATTGACTGACTCTCCCTCCCTGGTCCTCTCTCTCTCTCTCTCTCTCTCTCTCTCTCTCTCTCTCTCTCTCTCTCTCTCTCTCTCTCTCTCTCTCTCAATCTCTCTCTCTCTCAATCTCTCTCTCTCTCAAACACACACTTCACACCCCTAATGGCTCTATACACTATTGGTGTCCACTGCATGGTCACCAGCATTATACAAGAATGACTCCCACCACTAATCACTTATAGCACAATCTGTGCTGACTTCAATCTTTTCTCACACCACACGTACAGAAACAACTATCATAATCTTTGCAGAATTCATGTAAACAATCTTTCCATACACTTCCGTGAAGTGAATGAACATATTGGTGAAACCAGGGCCAGATTAAGATTACAATATGGCTGGTCATCCCCCAGAAAACCAAAACAAAGGCAATAGGCAATCTGTTAGTCCTGTTTGTGTGCTATTGTTATGTACTACGTTTTCGGTTGCCGAACTTTACCGGAGATTTGTTTGCAGTGACTTTTGTTTTCTTGTTTTTGTGTCTCCGATTTAATGAGGTTTAGAGTACTCGTTATGTTAAATTTCGCGATTATTTCAATATCGTGTTAAAAAGGGACCGAATACTTTATATAGTTTCTCCCACTTCAGTTTAAGTTGTACACATTTTGTGTTTCTGAAGTTCATTACCAACACAGAAATACAGATTGACTTTTTCAAATGTAAATAGACCCGCGAATCACGTTTTATGTAGATGTCTGTGTTTGTTCTTAGATGTATTATTAGATTTATCATCCATTTTTCATGTAAATTGTGTAATTTTCGACTATTAGAGTCGGAGGGCACATGTCAAACTAAAATGATGAAGATCGCATGCTGTGATGTGATATTTCAATGGCGGGAAATAGCCGCTTCCTTGTCATTCTTCAGCGATGACTAATATTGTTATGGAATATTCACAGGGATATGAATGCAAATGAATGCATTTTTGCATTTTACATCCATTTTAGTAAATATGTGTTAAGTTTTCATCACTCTACACGGTCGGCATCGATTATTTTTGGGTAACATTGTAAGGCGAATTCTCTGGTCAAAATTGATCTCCACTTCGCGGCCTCACGTTGACAACAGAGCGCTACTGCGCGCGCGGTCTGACGGACGTCATCACAGCATGACGTGGAGATGTATATATATGTGTGTGCGTGTATATATATATATATATATATATAAACTGACAGTAGTTATCTGCTCTTGAGTTAGAGAGCGGCAGTGGTAATATCCCTTGGCGACAGTGTAACCGACGGTGGTGTTGAGTGTGTAGGTAGGTCACAAAAAGTGAAAGGGTCAAAATCGTTTTCTTCAATATGTTAATATTAAATAAAAAACTGACACACAAACTTTAATATCTCGGCTTAGAAATTACCTACAGACTTAAATAAGGTACCGTTGAATTTGTTTTTTCAACAGGTATCCAACTATGCAGGTTATATAATTAAAAAGCAATTTAGAAAATGTTACTAAAATGGCTAGCTACTGTTGACCTATCTGCATTATGGCTAAGAAAGTTGAGGGAGTTCTATACCCTGTGTAAATAGTTGATTCGCAGGCCATTCATGCAGTAAAACGAGTGGCTAATAACCGCAAGGTCTGAACTTTCCTGGGTTTTTGTTGATGTAATTCTTTCTGTTAAGTTTTCCTTGTTAAGATGTTTTGCTTTTGTTTTTGTTAAGTGTCACATTCTACCCTGCTTAAGTATTACATCTTTTGTTGTCTTGCTTTTGATAAGTGTCACATATTTTGTTCTCTTGCTTTTGGTAAGTGTCACATTCTACCCTGCTTAAGTGTCACATCTTTTGTTGTCTTGCTTGTGGTGTCACATTCTACCCTGTTTAAGTGTCTCATCTTTTATTGCCTTGCTTTTTGGTAAGTGTCACATTCTACCCTGCTTAAGTGTCACATCTTTTGTTAAGTTTTCTTGCTTTTGTTAAATGTCCACATTCTACTCAGTTAAGGTGTTTAACCATTCGGTTGTACTTGGTATACCTGACAGACTTTGCCTAGATAGAGGGCAGAAGTCTGGTTATTTAATAGGGACCACTCAATGTTAGTGTTTGATTCTAGACTACAGATGTTAGTAGTGTTTGGTTTTATGCTTCAATGTTTTTATGAACATCAGTTGTCCCTGAAGTTGTAGAATTTGATAAATAGTTTTTCATGTTGTTCCTGATTTGTTCGTTTTTGTTTTTTTTTTTAATTCGCATATCCTTTACAGGACATCGCTGTCAACATCAGCATCTTTAAGCTGATTGTTGATTTCTTGGCAAGATTACGCTCAGTAGTTTGCCATTGCTTTCTGAGCGACCAGTTCACATAACCCGTAAGTCACCAACGCGGGTAGAACCTCTTCCAATTCTCGCGCGCTGCGTTACCCTGAGTGGATAAACAGGATTACGGAGAAAGTCGTGTAACCCCTCGGCCAGAGAGACCAGCTTTGTTAGTTTAGTATGTGTAAATTTACTTACTGTTGCTATTACAGCCTAATAGTTTAATTCATTTACTGGGTTGGGATAGATTAGAGCCAGCCTCTGTCTCTAGAATTCTGGAATCCTTTCTTTCTTTTTACTTTCCCTGTTCTTGTTAATGGAGAGGGAGAGGGAGGGGGAGAGAGAGAGAGAGAGAGAGAGAGAGAGAGAGAGAGAGAGAGAGAGAGAGAGAGAGAGAGAGAGAGAGAGAGAGAGAGAGAGAGAGAGAGAGAGAGGAGAGAGAGAGAAGAGGAGAAGAGAAGAGAACCCAAAGAATTGTGATTGAGATGATGGCATGGAGGAATGTCACTAGAGTTGATCTGGAACACAAAGGATTGTGATTGAGATGATGGCATGGAAACATGTCAACAGAGGTGATCTGCAACACCAAGGATTGTGATTGAGATGGCGGCGGCAGCGCCCGGCGACGATGACGACGACGATGATGATGATGATGATGATGATGATGAGCATACTAACAGACACAACTTTCATCCAACTCTGTCAACTTCACACAACAAACAAAAATCTCACCTTTTTCTGGAGCCTGATGACCGATGTCCATCGCTTCTCTAGCAGGCCACTGAATTTCTTCTCTATCTCTGGTGACTAAGGAAACAAAAAAGTTGACAACACATTACAAGCTAGTCATTTACCATGTCTTTGTGTGCATTACATACAAATAAGAGCACTAAAATTGTGTCTCCTTAATTCAGTAGAAAATGATGAAAGTGGTGGGATTCATAGGACACACTATGAATATCAGATTTAATTAAAAGAAGAAATTGTGAAGAAATACAATAGATACAGAGTACAGGGAAAACCATGTAAAATATGCAGTGATGGTATCAAGAACAATCTTAGAGACATTAATGCCAGCTTACAAAGAGCATTCCAAATAGCACAAAAGAGATCTTTACATTCTTCCTCCCACCCCCACCTTCCTCATCACTTCACTGAGGAAAATAGAGGAAGAAGGAAGGAGCAGCAGCAGGGAAGATGCAGCAGCAGAAGGAAAGAGGGGGAGCAGGAGGAAGGAGGGTAAAGGTGATAGGGGGAGGAGGAGGAATTACCATAAAGATCATCTCATCTTGTTCTTGTGTCGCAACTGAGTCATGATGGAAGTATCAGCAATCCTTGTGCTCTGTTCTCAATAACACATTTAATGGGATTACAGGCTACAGGATCGACTTCACTGCACCGGGTTCCATCCCGGCTCACTCGATCTTTCCACAGAATGGCCTGCCAAAAACGTGACACAAAGCACAAATTCCCTATCGCCAGCAACAACCTCAGGGGTATCCACACAAAAATGTTATCATGAACAAAAAGTCTGAAAATACCTTTATAATGTGAGGCAGGCAGTTTGATAACTTAGCCGTGGAGATCCCTCAAGCAACACATGCCTGTGAATTAGCTTTCCCTATCAAATAAAGCACGTTTTGTGCAATAAGTCACTGTCATTGAAAGTCAGAAAAAAAGTTCTTGCATGTTACACAGAACCAGTTGTAACATACGGGTGTGAGTCCTGGACAATTAGTAAACATCCCTGGAAGCCTTGGAGATGTGGTTTTATAGAATGCTAAAGATTAATTGGACAGCCGAAATGAGCAATCAGGACTGTTTAAAAGGAAGCTGAATAGCAAAGACAACTTATCACAAACATTGGAAAGAGACAGTCATCGTTTTTTTAGGTCACGTTATTAGAAGACAAAAGCTGAAACATGATGTGACAACTGGAAAGATTTGCAGAAAGAAAGATAGAGGAAGACAGAGTGAGGAGATTCTTGACAGTCTTGTGTCATGGCATGGAAGGGAGTCAACACAGGAATTGATCCATGACACTGGAGATCGTAATTTGTGGAAAGGCATGATCACCCATGCCAGTCGGCAAGGCACTGGATGATGATGATTATTAGTGTCCCATGCCGTGGGGCAAGCCCACTCCAAGTTCTGAGGTACTTGTAATTTACGTCCCCAAGTCAAGACCGAGAAGTAACGTTTTAGTCCAACTTACCGGTGTAGGAGTTGAACCACTAACTCAGCATCAGCACACCAGAAGTTTAAGAGCAAGCGCTCTTATCCATTCGGCCATGCTGACCTCCAACATTCTAAACATATCATTAGTTGTCAATGTGCCAGAGAACGTTGCAGGAGTGTCTCACATGTGCAGAGCAGGGGAAAGTATTTTGGCCCACACCCGCTCCAGTTGAGGACAAGATATATGGGGATGCCAACAAGTTTCAGTTGACTGCTGCTGTCTTTGTCATCATCATCATCATCATCATTTTCCAATTTTGCCGTCAAGCGTTGTGAGGAGGAATAATTGGCTATCCAGCGCCTGATGAGCGGCACTAGATAGTGTCATTCCATGTGGTTGTACAATGTCTTTGATGTCGTCAATCCATTTTCTTCTGGTGAGTCCTCTTGCTCTCGTCAGCAGATGTTCTTTGATGTAGCGACAGTGATGGTAGTGCATTCTAATGAGATGGCCAAACCATCTGATCTTCTGTCTTTCAATAAATGTGGCACAAGGTGTTGATCCCACTGTCTGCCTTATAACAACATTTCTTACTCAGTCTCGGATTATTATGTTGGCAACTCTCCTCAGGCATCTTCTTCTTCTTCTTCTTCGTTCATGGATTATTATGTTGGCAACTCTCCTCAGGCATCTCATCTTGCAGGTATTGATTTTGCGAAAGTGTGATTTGGATAATGTTCAAGTTTGAGATTGGTAGCATAGGGTTGGTGTGAATATGCTGTTTATTATCTGTCATTATACCCATATACAAGGGTGTATTTGGATGTTTCAGTAAGGGTGACAGTTGATATGTAAGTGCATGTCGTAAGCAAAGAATGTCGTAGTAGTTATTTGTTCTTCTTTACTACTTTAGTGTCGTCCCTGGAGTGAGGGGAATCAACACCTACATTTATTTGAATTCAATATCACTATCCTGGAGATATCCAGCAGACTCCGTCCACAACACTCCCTCAATCTGAAGACACCTTCTTCTCACTCTTACTCACCCCTGGATCATGCCCCCTCTCATTCTTCCCCAACATAACATACTTGACAACTCTAGCTTCAACAAATAAAAACAAGAAATTTATTAAAGCAAAGAGTATATGTAGGAGAAGTGTGTGTGTGTGTATAATGTGTAGAATGTGTGACGTATATTCTAAGGTGTATATAGACTCAGATCAGTGTTCAGGAGTATAGTCATTCTCATCACTGTGCTGAGAACACACTAGCACCATGTATTCCAGACAAACAACCTCACCGAGGTGATGCTTCTCCGGTCACGTGAAGAGTTTCTCCGCTATCTCTCGAGGTATCCAGACGTTTGGACATCCATGACAAACACTGTCTAATGAGAGTCTTCAATCTAATTCACACTATGAATTTCCTCTGTTATTAACTGTTTGTTACTCAGAGAATTCTAACACTATTGTCACTGTTACTTGGGAAATCTTAATTGATCTAGTGTCACTGGTTGTAAAGATTCCCCATATTAACACCACAATCTGAATGTTCCAGGTATTTCTATAAATTTATATAAATGTTCCTGGTATCAGTGTTGTATATATATATATAATGTTCTGACTGTTCAGTGATACAACTATCACTTGCTAAACATAAGTATCATCAGCCTGTCCTGCTCAGCAGAAGCCAGGTTCCCGCAGACCAACTTGGGTATAAGCCCAATGTAGAGGCCTCTCAGCAACTTCTGTCTTCAAATCCTGAGCCATCATCTTCTAAACTGTGTTCTAGCTTCACTGTTGAATATCATAGCACACCTACATGGAACCTGTTGAGTAGAGTATACTATGGTGAGAGCAACTCAACCCTGGCCGGAATTAGGTGAGTGTAGGCCAATAGCAGCACTCAGATCTACAACAGAGATCCGATCTGTCATACGGCCAAATAGCTCATCACATGATCTTAGACATGGCAACACCAGGAAAGAATAAAGGAACGGGTAGAAACCCAGCAGAGGCCCTACTGGAAGATCCTACCTTTTCACATTCCCCTCATCCCTCCCAACCATCCTCAATCTCTCTATTATCCCACTACATTGTCCTCAACTCCCCGAGTAAAATGATATATCACACAAGCTAGTTAAAGCCACACAATAGGATACTAGTGCCGACGCTCCTATGATACTTTCTAGCACCGCACTTATAGAACATTCTATCACCGCACCTATAATACATTATATCACTGCACAGTACTGTACTCTATTCCTAATCATACTCTAAATTAGATATGATTAATAGAATACCATATGCCTATTCCGGTTGCTAATCGAGACTATGCACAACAATTTGTTAACAAAATGCCGAGACCGGTGTAGACATTGTGATGTATTTTGTTTCTCAGTCCATACAACATCAAAGGGTTTGCTGGTGTTTGTGCAGACGAACGTCTCTTTTTGTCATCGATCGAAACTAGCAAGTTTATTTTTCGTGACAGTGCACTAGCTTTTTGACATCTGATTTTGATTTCTCTGTCCAATCTGCCAACTTCTGTGATCATACTTCCAAGATGTTTGAATTATTTATCTTGTTTCAGAGTTGTGTTATTTATCTGTATACTTAGTGGACCAGGAGATCTGCTAATTTGCATTACTTCCAATTCCAATTCCAATTCTAAAAACAAAAATTCCAAATTCGGCCTCGTCTAACCTGCTTCATCAGCTGTGGTTATTGTTGAGGTCCGTGGTTTTTGTGGGTTTATTCACCCTAATTCTTGTCTTGCGAGTCCTATCTCGGACTGGTTATGTAGCGTTTGCGTCTGTGACGTCGGCGGTGGGATCGGTCGGCGGCTATCCTTTGTGCTCGTCTGTTCTTTTGGTTTTCTTTGCGTATGCTCCTGGCTCGTCTGGCTTGACTGACTGCAGTCCTTATAAGGACTTTTCGTGATCGCACTCCAGCTGGGGGATCGGTCGGCGGCTGTCCTTTGTGCATGTTTCCTTTTGTTTTCGTTGTTGGTGCAGGCTCCTGGCTTGACTGGTTGCAGTCCTTAAAAGGACTTTTTATTTGGTATTTTTGTCTTCTCAATTGTGAAGTAGCTGTAGAAGCCTTTCGATGTGATATGCCTCCTTGCGATTTCTTTCAGTCCGCTTCCCACGTTTGAGTTCTTGCTGCCTTTTGCTTGCTTCCTCCGAGCTCAGCCATGGGATGATTTCTCCGTCTTCAATGTAGTAATGCCATTCGTATTCATCTGCGAATGTTAAATCCGGTAGAATCATTGAGATGAAGGGCATTGGTTTCACGTTGAGTTTCTTGTACTTCTTTTTTTTTCCCTCCATGCGCTTTCTGTATTCCTGGCACTTGAGTTCGTAGTGCCTCTGTTTCTCGGGAACCGTCATTTCTACTTCTGGCTTCGGGACGTCCTCTATGCCGACGTCAGGGTGCTCATCTCGATTTTCTTCTGATGTCTGGTGGGATATTGGCTTCCCTTTGGATGATTCGGGCGTCGTGGTTGGGCTGCTGGCTTTCGCTTGTGATTCCGGCTCGGTTTCTTGGTTTTCATCCTGCGATTTCTCTGTAAGTTTCTTGTTCGGCTTCTGTGGTTTTGTTTCGGAGTATTTCCATTTCAGCTTTCTGTAGTTCTCGCTCTGATTTAATGGTTTGTAGGATCTCTTCATTCTCCTTCTTAATCAGTGCCATATGTTCTACTTCTTGCTTGATGTTTTGCTGTAATCTCCTTCATTTCCGCCAGTAGTTTTTCGTTGTCGTTATTCGGGTTCGGCGTTAGCAGTGCCTTGACTTGTCTCTTCAACTCGTCTATCTGTTTTTGAAGTTGATCTCTTTCGGCTTGTGCTATACCCGTGGCTGTCTCGCCCTTCTGCATTGCTTCCTTGAATGGTGTCTTTGTGATGATGGCGATCTTTAAGACGTCTCTGTGTCTTGCAGGTACTGACAGCCCAGGTATCTTGCTCCATGTTTGCCCAGGCAGTTGGCGCACTTTCTTTTGTTGTTGGGTGCTCGGAAGTCCGTGTCCAGCTTGGCCAGCGGACACTCCTTGAAGGCATGGTGATCGGCGCAGTATTGGCAGATTTCCGTATTACTGCGACACGTAGCTCTGCTGTGGCCGGCCCTTTGGCATCTTGAACATTGATTGACTCTTGGGATGAATCTCTCTGGCTGTTGTGTTTTCTTGCTGATTGATACTGTGATCGGCATTTCGCTGCACTCCGACGTCACTACTGCCAAGGTTGTAGGTATCTTGGAGTAGGTGAGAAGCCGCTCCGCCTTCAAGAATCGGATGTGAAGATTCTCTTCACGTAGCTGCTTCAGGATTTCTTCATCTGTCAGCTCCACAGGAATCCGCTTGACAACCCATCGGACTGTTTTTGAGTCGATTTTTCCGACTCTGGTGTCTTTCTCCTCCTTCTCTGCTGTCTTGGTTCTTGACTGTGTTGGGCTGTCAATCTTCTCCCTCGTAGTAGCTTCAGTAATAGCTGTAGTATCAGGCTCTTTGATGCAGCTAGCAGGTGGGCTCTCGACGTTCTTCTTCTTGTTGTCGGCTCCCACGCTGCACATCTTGGCAACAGCGTGTTTCTTGTTGTTGGACATTCCACGTGGCATTTTCCCGCGAATCAGGCTTCTTGACGATTTGCATTACTTTGGTTTTGGCTATATTTATACTCATATTGTATCTGCTGTATGTTGAACTTAGATTATTAATATGATTTTTCAGTCTGTCCTCAGTCACTATAAAACAGGCACTGATCATCTGCAAATAGCTCATTTATTTCCTGTGGATCTATTGTTTTATCTGAAGTAAAGAGTCAAAAGTGTTCTGCCAAGGCTTGCTTCTTTGGATATTATGTCTATGTAGATATTAAATAGTTCATTTATTTCCTGTGGATCTATTGTTTTATCTGAAGTAAAGAGTTCAAAAATTGTTCTGCCAAGGCTTGCTTCTTTGGATATTCTGTCTATGTAGATATTAAATAGTAGCGGAGAGAGCACACAACCCTGTCTCACTCATGTATTGACTGTCTTTGTATTTATTCATAATGACGTCTGAATGTGAACAAAGAAGAAGAGAAACCAGAAAACATTCAAACACTAGAGAAGACGCTGTAAAAACAATTATTAACATCTAACTTACCATTCCAGCCTCTTTCTGAAAGTGTTCCAGAGCACCTTGGAAGCCATTTGAATAGAGATAGTCTGCAATGGCTTTGTTTCTGAAAAACACATAAAAGACACATTAGTGTCACCAATATAATATATAACTGTAGATAATACAAGATTAACGCAAATATACAACCCGCGATCTCTGTCACTCACTCACTCTCCCTCTCTGTATGCGAGTTGTCAGTGTATATGTATGTGACTGTAATTATACGTGTTAGTGTAAGTGTTTGTTTGAAATGTACGTGGGTGCTTATATGTGACTGAGTATATATTAAAAAAAAGAGAGAGAAAGGAAGAGAGAAAGGAGGCGAGAGATAGAAA